>CAJNDV010011112.1:87618-103926 GCA_905221635.1 Symbiodinium sp. CCMP2456
CTACGACTGCGACTACGACTACTACGACTACGACTACGACTGCTACTACGACTACGACTGCGACTGCTACTACGACCACGACTGCTGCTGACTACTACTACTACTACTACTACTACTACTACTACTGCTGCTACTGCTACTGCTACTACTATTACTACTACTACTACTACTACTACTACTACTACTACCACCACTACAGGCTGAGAACAGGGTTTGCTAGTCGTGGCAGTACGATAATCTCCTCTTTACACCTCCTCACAAAGCCCGAGCGCCAGGCTAGTGCCACAAGTTGCGTGATGCAGTCTTTCCGAAATCAAAACCAGACCAGACGAACCAAATAGGTGCTGTCGAAGACACTTCGCGACCAATACATTTAGATCTGCACCGAGAAAAATATTGAATCATGATTGAAAAACCTGTAAGTTCCCAACAAGAAGAAGTAGTTAGGCTGTAAGCTTCAGTCGGATCCTGGAGGATCTCCAAGCGCTCCTGGGCGGTGAGGCACGTTTGCGGTTCGTAGACGCTTCAACATGCGAGGTTTACAACTCAAAGCGGTTAGTCTGGAGTTGAGGTTTCCGGGTTTTGAAACCGGCCTGGCGCCGGCATCCGCTAACGGACGATGGACTTTACTGTTAAAACTTCTACACTGAATCCCAAACCGCGCAGTCCAGGCTGTAGCTTGGATCCCACTGTTGCCGCCATCGCCCCGCAAACATTGTGTGGTGTCCAGCGGGACCACGTCAGGCTTCGTCAGCGGACGGCCCATAGATGCACAGTTGCTTCTTAAGCTTCAACATTGTGCCTTAATTCTTGGTTCGAAAGGGGGAGGGGATCCTAACCGTGAAACCGGGGTCCTCCAGAACATCCGCCTTGGGCGACTGATCCACTGCCAGCTGAAAAAGCTGCTGAAACCTCGGCAGCATGCGAAATATGTTTAATACTCGAAACAGAAAGCCTTGCACAAAAGCTCTTGCTTTCAGGGTCAAGCCTGGAGTGTCTGAAGCCTGGTCTTGAAGCCTCCAGAACTGCCAATCCTAAACCGTCAACGCCTAAACCCCAGTCGCGCAGTACCACTTTTTGACTCATGGGGTGCTGAGGCCCACGACCACTGCAGGCTGTACTGGTACATGGGGTCGATGTTCGCGAGCTCGACCTATGAGTCAGATCCTACAGCTCAGCCAACAAGGTCCTTGTCTTGAGGGCGGTTAGACTCAAAAGCATCGGATCCTACTTTGGCGGATCCCATCAGCTAAGCGACAATTCTTCTTGGGTACAAACTCGACAGTCTTCATTTAGCTTGAGTTCGGTAATGACGTTCATTACGATGCATCATCGTGCTTTCTTTCTGATGCCGATTGTTCGAGCGCTAGGTGCTCTTACCTGCACGGCAGAAGCATGCATGGACAACAGCAGGAAGATGCAACAGAAACTACTACCTCCTCACGGCCTCGAGTGCTGGCCTACGCCGAATGAAGGCATTGAAGAAATCAAAGAAGAATGACATTTCTTGCTTACTACCCCTCCCCTTCCTCGCTAACCCCTCCGCTGAAACCCCAAACTCTATAGACCCTAGAACCTACGCCAATCCCTAACACCCCCCCAATTGCGTATTCTTACTTTGCAACAAAGTGTCGATGCCGAAGAACAGCACCGCAGTTCGGTATGCGACTGGACGGTATGACCTTGGCCGCCGGTGAGGCACATCGGATGCACACCCTTTATCCGATGGTTGTGCCAGGGTTCGCAACATGAGGGCCTGTTCTATCAAACACATGCCGCTGGAAAGTCAACAGACGTTCCGATGAAGCAACAATTATCGTGTGCAAAACTTCGAAATGCGCGCGTATAGGAACCTGCCTCTGTGTGAGTATCATTCTTTATGCTCCTTAGCTTTGACGGATCCGTACAAGAACAAGAAAAACTGCGAAAAGCATGGGGCAGGAGTGCGGCGAATCTCGACTACATATGCTCTCATGCAAACCATCTCGCAAATACTCCAAGCTTTTGTCAGCAGGTTATGCTCTTTACCTGTACCTCGGGAAGACATGCGATGAAGCAACATCTGCTTCGACTAGTCTAGGAAAGTGCAGCGCCGCGTGCCTTTGCACGGCCAACAGAAAGCATCGCTTTCGTAAGCAGGGCACCTCTCTCTGCAAGGCAACGCCGACCCAAGACTCACGATATACTGCACTACATCATCATAAAGACAAACACTCAATAGTCAAGTACTTATAATTATCGGTGTACATAAGTATAGTATTGTAATAATGGCATTCAGCGAAGGCTGGAAGCATTCGGGCTGTCTCACTTCGCCATGACCACCTCCGGCCCTCCGATTAGGATGGCCAAGGAGGCTTTCCTTCTCTCTTCCGACAACTGCAAGGCAAGGTCGAGCTCCCAAGCGGACTGCAAGAGAGCCTCCAATGCGTTCAGGTCCATGGGCTTGCTTTCTTCACCCTCAACCGAGAGCGAATCTCCCTCGTCCACCCAGAAGTTGCGAAAGTCCTTGGCTGCATCGCTGCCGGAAGCTTTGTCAGACTCGAGACTTCTCCGCCGCTGAGCCTGTGTCTCGGAGCGGTAGCAGTCAATCGTGGCCTGTACCAAGGTTGTTGCCGCCTGCTCGGCTTGGGCAAACTGCGGGCTCTGAGGCATGCGCATGGCAGGGCCCATCTTGAATTTGACCATGGTCAACATGTGCGTCATGGCATCGAGATCGGTCGCGCTGGAGCCTGCCGTACGCCGGCCCTTTACGCGCTCCAGCAAAAAGCGCTTGATGGCATCGATCTGGTCTTTCTCCTTCTCCCAGAACATATACCTTATGTTCAAACGCAACAGCAAAACTGCATGCTCCCAAGTTTCAATGGACCCACATGTGCTGCATCGGTCATATGCTTAAACCTACCGATTGTTCAGACCAAGTTTGTTCGAAGCATTAGCACCGAAAGTCTGCAGCACATCCCCCGAAAATCTTACTTCAAGCCCACACCTGAAGCGGACCGGGTGCTGCAGCAGCATGAGATCCGACTCCGACCTTCGTTGTGCTGGACTTCGGTAGTTAGGTAGTTCGCGCTCTTAGTTCGGACGTATCATCTTGGGTTGCAGGGTTTGGGATCCATGTCCGTTGCTCTCTAAGGGTTCAGGATGCACTTGAACTCGGACTCCCTGAATCCTATGGGACTCTAAACCTACGCCTGGGACCACGGGCTTCCGAGGGGCACAGTCGTAGCACCGGCAGTGCAGGCTGCCAGACGGATGAGCAGAGCGGCCTTTGCCAGCCTGCGATCCGAGATCACGCAGTCGTTCTCGGCCATGAAATCCCGAAGGTCGATCATAATCCTTACTTTGTGGGTTTAGGAATCAGGGCTTGCGGCGGCTTGCGACCTGGGCATCAGGCTTTGAGGGGTTTGGGCTGTGCCGAGGAACTCGCCACATCAGATCGTGAGGAAGTTTTGGGCGTATCTTAAACTAGACTGATACCGAGAGAATAAGAAGGAAAACCATATCTCTTATCTTCATTGACAGATGGGCTACTCAGATGATCACTCTTCAGTTCCTCATTGCAGTACACTCTTGTTGACGTGTCGGGGTATCTGTACACGAATCCTAGATTTTGAAAAACAGTAAATCAGCCGGGAAGCTCCTGCAAGTCATCCGGAAAAGTAACTTTACTGGCCAGTCTTTGGGCGATTTTGATATGCTCCTCCGTGAGGATTGCTTCCTCGCTGTCGGTGTCGAGGTCAAAAGGCTCGTCGGGCCTAGGCTGACATCGTGTGCGATTTGCTGGTGAAGGCTTCCTGGCTGCAAACAAAGCATAGGAGATCCATGTTTCAGCAAAACATCGAACTGTTCGGGGTCTTTCTTTGCCCAAGTGGCACTGAAGGACGTGCCAGTAAGTCCTGGAGGAAGGCAGCTGCTGCTCCACGCGTCATAGGAGAGACCAGGTGTCTCCTGGGTGGATTTCTGGAGGTCTGCAGGCATCGTGGGAAGTATAGAAAGACTAACATACGAAATCCTTAGTCAATTCCCTGCCAAGCATGAGAGGCTCAGGAGGAAGCGGTCGTGCAGAGCTGCCAGCTCATCTCCCTCGAACAGCTCATTGGAGGCCGCAACAACACCTAGGTCTCCACAGTTCAGAAGTACTGGTATCTTGGTACAGGACCAAGACCCCGCTTAGTAACTTAGCACATGAGCGAAGACCAGAAGGACTGCTCAAGGATCAGGCACACTTCAGTGGCACCTCGATTCGCGTGTCACCATTGTCGAAAACCCGCTCATTCAACAAAGTCAGCAGGCAGTTCAAGATCGCAGAGTTCGCCTTGAACACCTGACAACGACACAATAAGGACCACAATGCTTCCGTGACAATCGCGATAGCCCCCCACAAAACAATGCAGCATCGTGGAACGTGCAATCGTAATGTTCAAAATAGCAGGAGGAGGAGCTTGAGACAAAAACAACTTGCTGCAACGACACTATTTTTGTAGATGCGACACATGGCAACAAATCAAGAGCGGCCTCGTCGAGAAAGGCCACATCCGCATCGGGCAGAAAGCCATCCACGTTGCGCTTCAGCTTGTCATTCTCCAAGGCTTTCAAGGACAACGGTCCAAAGACTTCCTCAGGTACCTTAGCTGCGCTCGTAGCAAAGTTCTAGCCATTTTGCTTTACTGTTGAAAGTCTTGTCTCACAGCTATGCGTAATGCAGCATAGACTCGATTATGCAGTCAAAGTTGTTCTTTTAGCGGGGTTTACGAGTCTGGCTATCCGTACAAATCTCGAGCATCAACAGCAAACCAATCAATGTAATCGCAACGTCCACTGAAGCCGAGTTTAGAACCGTAGTTGGAGAAATGGCATCCATTCGTTTTGCAGGAAAGAACTTAAGACTGATGATCTTCGTAACATCAAAAAACAGTACCCCGCAGTAGAAACACTTGCAACTGGCATCGGTACTCAAGGAAACGACCGTCGAGGGTAACCCAAACCCTCTCGCTAGGAATATCGAACCACTCGTCCACGAAAGATGCGGCGGGGCCTAGTCAGTGGTTGGGAAATTCTTGTTCCAACAAAGACGGCGGGCGGAGAAGCGTGTCAAGAGACGCTCAAAGTACTGGCCACCACAAACGCGAGCCATGCGCCGAGCCAGAAGGCTCTTCGCGGTGCCCGGAGGACCCAGGAAAAGGACGTTCCTGGATTGAGTCAGGAAGGCATCCTCTTCAGAAATAGGCACCCGGTACCAGTAGCTTCTTCTCATACACGTGTAGTGCGCCCTATATACTTGGTTTCGTTTGCCCAGTCTTAATCCAGAAGCGAGAACATCAGAAGTAATCAGAAGAGGCTCTCACTGCCAAGAAAAGCCAGCAAAAGGAGTCTTGCCTCTACAGCGCGCTCCTGCAAGCCTTCGGTGAGGCAATGCTTTGCCTTTTGCATGCGAAGCTGCAGGTCGCGAAGCTCATCTTCCCCGCCTTCCCCTGAAGATGCATCGTCTTCCTGCCCAGCCTCCGACTTCAGCTCTGAGATTTTGCCCTGCACTCGCTCTTCAATGTCACTTACCAGAGATGTCGCCTCTTGCAGACTTACCTCTAATTCGCAGACCTTGGCCGACTCAAGCTTCCAGTCCTTGAACGTCAGATGGCTGATCTGCTTCCCCGCAGATGCCTCAACCCGTTTCACTGGTTGATCCTGTGGAGCTCCTGTACATGGAATCTCGAAGGTATAAGTGCTTTGCTTCGAAGTTGTGCACAAGAGCCTCTGGCCCTGACCATCGACACTGCACTCCACGGCCACAATTTGAGCTTCCTCATCCAAAGCAGCCTTTGCTTTCGCCTTCCCGAGCTTCCCAGATAAGAACTCCTGAATGCGCACTTCCCCTGTCTGTACTCCGTGAAGTGCGATGCGAGCTGATTGTCTGGACTTTGAAGTGTGCAGCCTTCGTGTCTGTGAGGCCAAGCCGACAGTGAGAATAAGTGTCGAGGGTGCCGAAGAAAGCACCCTGCCGACCTTGTACATCTTCGTGTGAGCAGAAAACATCAAGATAGGACCATGTGCACGTAACGATACTGCAGTCGGCACAGCTTGAAGCATAGCGCTCGACCCCGTATATCAAGCAATTTGCGCTACACCGCCTGAGAGCGCAGCTGCGGGTCAGGTCAGTCTTGTGAGTTTGGCTCCAGGCGAGGCTTTCGGAGAGAGGCTCAGACATGCTCAGAGCTTTAGGGATGTCGACCTATGTTCACCCGCTTCTCTAGGTCGCGCTGGTTGGAGATCCTCGGCGCAGTCCTTGGGAGCTTATGCCGAAGACCTTCGCAGATCGTATCGTGGCCCGTCACACTATCTCTGTTCGTACGACAGCACTCGGATTGTATTGCTTTTAGTCGCTGCTTTGCCCCCCTCATTGCCTGATTCATTTCAACCGCAGATCAGAAGCAAAAGCCATACTCTGCCCTGAATGGCAAGCAGTGTATCTTATACTATGTTACAATTTTGTACTATAACTGCAAAACGGATCCCTACATATTCTCCACGCACGGCCCTGCTCTGGCGCATGAGGGATGTTGCTTCCTATACAAACCACACACGAAAGTTCGATGTCGACATAAACATCAAGACTCAGAATGTCGTACTTTGCTGGTATAGCAGTTTGCAGCATTCGATGGAAGCTTGAGCTGCGTGCTCACGGGCATTGTCGATGTCCACCTCGGTGACCTTTGCGACCTTTCAAAGCTCTTTCAGCATCGGGAAGCTGTGCCGAAAGACTTAGGTTTTGGAGTACACGCACCATGAGGACCCCAAGAGATGGATGGATCAAGAGCTGCCATGATTCCGGGATCCCAGAAAGTAACTTGAAGGCGCATACAAACGCTGGGCTTGTAGGAGTTGGTTCGGGTGCTCAGATGGTTCGGCGCTTCGCCTCGGCGCCTCGGCGCCTCGGCGCCTCGGCTCTTTGATTAGCTTCGAGTGACTCCGACCTGGAATCGAAGCGCAGCACTCTGCTCGGTGCTGCGACTGCTCGCAATGCCACCACAACAATTCCGATGATTCCTGCTCAGGATACTAGCGCTAGCGACAGCAACGAGCACGATAATGTTGATCTGTGCCGGTATTGCTTTGAAGGCTTCGCAGCCAGCTTGTTGGCCTTGGCTTGAAGCATGGCCCTGAAACCCATCCTGAACATGCGGGACTTTTTCACTCCCATGCTGAAAGAATATAGCGGACTCCAACGAACTAGGGATGCCGCGGGATGCCTTTCTGTTTTCGTGCTTACCTCCAAGGGAACCCCAGCTTAAAGCGGGAAAACCTTTGAAGCCTTCGCCCTCAACATGAAACCGCCAATCTCAACGCACTGAACCCAGTTCCAAGATGTTCCAAGCTTGAACACCACGAAATTCATCCAAAAACCTACAGGAAACTACCAGACTCTGCTTCGGCCTCCTGCTTCTCTCCGATCTCGAGAGACACTTGCTTAGAGGCCGTCACTTTGTCGACCTTAGTGGCCAAGCGCTCTTCCAAAAGACAGCTTTGGTCGTCTCTGCCGGTCGGTAGAGTACAGGGCTTCGGGGTTCAGGTCGGCCTTAGACCTGAAGGTCGAAACTGTGGACGCCAGCAGTGCCTGGCGGGTTCTACATTTCGGATGCCGCATCCTCAACTACGCTACTAGACCCAGCCGGGCCATGACAAACTTCAGTCTAGAGGCATTTCCAAAGCTCAATCCAAGGCCAACCGTGAATCATTACCCTGCCCTCTTAAGCCCCCCTGCATGAACATCATTCTAGGCTGCTACTAAGTACAGATTACAGCGTCGAAGTCTCCAAACACAAAAAGAACGCGCGACTGGGCTCCTGTCACAACGAGGAGGCATGTTGTTGCATCAGGGGTCTTCTGACTGAATACCATGCCTTTTTTGCAGCGCATCGGCATTGATTTGCGTGCTCAGAGGAGCGATCTCATCCCTGAAAAGCCTGGGAGCCTTGCAGAAAACTACGACTCGCTGAGCTTGCAGACAGATTCTCCTAAATACCCCAAGCCAGCGCAAAAATTCAATTTAAGGTCAACGCCGCATGTAACAATGGAGCGCTTTGCCCATTCCTCCTGGCATTCCAGGCTGGGGAGCGCGCCAAGGTGTCGTCGTCCAGCACGTCGCCCTCGCTGGCAGAAAGGAGATGGAGGATCTCATCCTGGCACAGGTCTGCGGACGCAGGTGCCCGCAAACTTGTAGAGAAATCATACCTCAAATAGCCCGTTCTTGCTACGAATACTGTGGTTTTGCATGGGTTCCGCCTGCCAGCTTCCCTTTGCGGCACACTCTTGTTGAGAAACGTCCCGAGATCCATACGACAAGTAAGTACGTGACAGTCCGAGCTTGGCGCCGGGGCTTAAGTGTGAGTTCTCGATGTCGAGCGATACTATGCTGCGTTGTTTGATCAGTGTTGTCTCGGTGCAACACTGTGAGGATGCGTGCAGCTGCTTGCTGTTGATGTGAATGACGATGAAGATGATGAAGAAACTGCTGCTGCTGATGATGGTGATGATGAAATTGACGATGCACGATACTCAAGGTGCTGAGTTGTATTCCGTGTAAACGTATCACTTTATCGCTGCGGCGCTGCGCTGCACATCACATCTATATATACGTGTATATATATATATATATACACACAGATCTACACAGTTTTTGTGCCGCATCACAAAATAGATGTTATTGCGTATGCTCATGTCAGAAATACGTGGTAATTAACCGAGTCATGTGACTGCCTGATAAGAGCTGTTCCTCGTAGGTCTTGACCTAGCCTAGCAGGACCGTGCTGGCAATTCTGGGTCATGCCCGTTCTCCCTGCTCTTCCGACTACTGCTGCTGCTGCTGCTGGCAGCACCACCAGCGCCACGACGACGGCTCCGACTATGGCTTTTGCTCTCGACCGCTGCTGCTACTCGACTTCCGCAATATAAACGGGATAGCGACAATAATCCGAAACCCGACACCCAAGCCAAACAGGTGGTTGTGGAGATTGGCAGCATGTTCCAAGGGTTGTAAGACTGGAGCTTTGCTTTGCCCTCTAACGTCCAGGGCCCTTGTCGCCTCCAAGTGGTTCTTACTGATTCGTACTCTGCAAGTCTCTGCAGCCTGAAAGATGCTCACACAGAGTCACAGAGCTGTCAAAGGACCTCTGGCACCACTCGAAAGGACTCCACATGCCAGGCTTTGATGCTTCAGGGTTTTGGACTTTGGCTTCGATAAATGCTTGCCGAAAACTGTATAACTGAATATCGCCCTCAGATTGCCTCAATCTCTTTCAACTGCTTATTCATCTTCGCATTGTCTTTGACCTTGGGGCAGCTCTCAGGTTTCCGACAGACCCTTTGCTATGACTTCAGTTTCGGATAGTGCCGGCTGGTTATCATGACACTGACCGTGAGACTGAGAGTGAAAGCTGGATGTCCGTTGCTGCGGATCAAGCTCAATCGGTGCCTACGCTTTGTGAATTGCTTGTGAGCTGGGGCCTCAGGGTATGCTGAGGGCCTTCAGACAAGGTATTTTTCTGGACGACCTGGGGCCTCGAACACTGTGCGCTGGGAAGTGTGAAGTGTGAAATCTGGCAGCCCAGCACTGAGGGATCTGCGAGTTGGCTTTTCTGCTCCTCGAGATCAGGTCGCTCCTTCGCGACCACGATGCCCAACATCTGGTCCTTTCGCAGCCAGCAGGCGCATGTAGTCTGCATGAAGGTGTCTCGAGTTTTCTGCACGGTCGGGTCGAGGGCTTAAGGGGGAGCAGCTAGCTTGAGGGAATTTTCTGTAAGTAGGCCTCGACAACTTCAGACGAAGTCTTCGAGGCCACCGGGTGGAGCAGCTAGCGATACCATGCATTAGGCCTTGCGGCAGCAAACATTGCTTCCAGGCTGCCAAAATAGGAGGATCTGATGACTCTGATCAACGAAGCCCTTTCGGCGTCCACTGTATCAACTAGCTGCAGACCTCCAAGCCAGTTGGCGTGATGGCGAAGTTGAGCAGCGTGACCTCTGGCGGAAGTAACTAAGTATGCCCTGAAGGACAATTTAACGTTCTCAACTAGAGTGGGCACATGTCAATATGTAAATGGACGCAAACACTCCGGGCATTCGTGCACCTGCACGCGCACAAGCACAACCGCAATTGAAAACGACGATCCTCAGAAGCCCTGAACAAAGTTCTGCCTCAGTAAATTCGGAAACGAATCCCCTTCACCAGCCTTGACGGAAGTCTCCGGTGAGTAGTGTGGGTTGGGCCTCGAGTTGCACCGAAACCACCGTGTATACTTAGATAGCTCTTCTGACCATCCTTGCTTCTACATCAGAGCTTTGAGGAATTTGCTGACGCAGATGAGCTCGAAAGCATCGTTGGATTGCTCTGTGCTGGCGGCGCGGTTCCCAGACAGATTGTGTGCAGGTGTCTCGCGGACAGACGCCATGGCCCGATGCCCGAGTAACAATCGCAGCAGACCTGTACGGCACGATATTGGTAGACGACCTAAACTTAACCAATGGAACGATGCCGGAAGATGAAGCTTAGAGTTGCAGGATTACGGCAAAATATCCAGAATTCTTACTGACTCTCGTATAGTGATAGTATAGTGGTATCCGACCAGACTTTGCCCACCCTTTCGAGCTGGATTCGACCTCCGTAGGTCTCCAAAAGGACAACAACTCAGTAGCTAAGATAAAAAGATGCACCGTGCTGAACCCGCAGTTTCATGTGAGAAACCCCTAACCGTGCACGCTAATCATGAACCCTCAACCGGAAGTGTACCATCAACGAATGCACACAACGTTGTCCCGAAACGGATCAAGTTGAGCCGTAGCGGAATGCCGCTTGAGGCCAGTGGCAAGGTCGTTGTCATGAAAAACTTGAAGGTGTCGGCATAGGTGATGGACCTGGTTCATGCAGCCGCGAATATATTGAGGGCTTGTGGAGTTGGCGCTAAAATGTGATAGGCATGCAGAGTTTCGTGACGAATTTCCTACCGGATAGTACTCTGAGACCAGTACGAATAGCAATCGCATGTAGAGTAGTACCGGTATAAATTTTGATAGGATTCAACACTGTGCTCATGCTCCTCTCTGCACACGATTGCTGAGAAAGCAACGCATGAGCCCTACCGTGAAGGAGATTTCAATGACAATAACGTGCAGGCCTGCAACGTCGGGTTAGGTATTCTATCGCTTGCTTCCAGGCCTAGAGGGCCCGACACATTGGATTTTGAAATCATCAGCAACACCAAAAGTCTCATGAGTTCGACGGTGACGATGAGTCACAACTTCTGGGACTCCACACTTATCGCCCAGCTTGATGGTGAAGCCAGACCCGTCTCGCACCTGTCGGCTCATGGCGCTTCTCAGAACCCTTGCAGGCTTGAGCACTGCCGTGTGAAACCCCTGGCTCGACAATCTCAGGCTTGCTCTGCTGCCGATCCCAAAGCTTTATCTACCAGCCAGACCCTGCAAACCGTCAAGCAGCTCTGGAAGCGCACCTTCTGCTGTTGCAAAATGGGCTCCAGTGCCGGGTCCAGGGAAAGCCCAATATTCTCCAGCCTGAGAGCTGGTGTTGAAGCGCAAGAGTGGAAAGGTTGAGGTCAAGATTGTTTCTGTTTGTTTCAAGGGCCACATTTCCGCTCCAGCTTGCGGAGCACCAGCTGCTGCTGCCTCCTTGAGGATGTTACGAAGAAGGTTCTTAGATGTTGGCTTGTTTGGCTGCCGGATGTTGCCGTAATCAAAAACCTGAGAAAGGGTTGGGAGGTTGATTGTGAACTGGACAGGAGACGACAACCGGGGAGCTCGGCTTCCGACACTTGGGAACAGTACCATGTTCAGCGTTACAAGAGAGGTGACCGATTTCGGTGATCGGTCCGAGAGACAACGGCTTTCCAGTTGAACCCACATCACCCACTGTGCAACAACTTCCGAAGCTCTGGGCACGGGGCAGAATCCACTTTCCGAACTGGATGCCCAACTCCAGGGTGCGAAGAAAGTTGGACTCCGACATCTTGCAGACCTGATCTTCTGCTTCCGTTACTGTTTCTTGGAGCATGCATCACCTTCCGAGAAGTTGTCCTGCACTTGGTGGTCTTGGTACTGCGGCCGGGTGGTGGTACTGCTGCTAATGCTACTATGACGGTGATGAAGATGACGGTTGACAGTGGCTATCGTGGTCACTGTCATCGTTCCTTCCGTGCTTATTCTTCGTACCTAAATTCATACCGACTTGCCATTGTGAGCTCCAGCTACTAGGTTCTGGCGCTACATTCTGCATGCCGGACTCTCTTCCATGTGCGCCTCACGGCTTCGTGTGTGAGTAAGGTCCTCACATCGAACCCTGTCTCGATGTCCTTGCCCATATTCTTGATGTACTTGTTGGCCTGCTCAGAGCAACCAGACGAGGCCCGACACAACACCACTGAGCCCTAAACTTGGCAATCTTGGCCCTTAAACCTATATAACCCCTAAACTCCTGTACCCTAGGCCCTGAGCTCCAGATCTCAAGTTGAAGACTCCAGGGTCTGAGGTCCAAAGTTTAGAGCTCTGGAGGTTTAGGGGTTCAGGCCTGTCTCTGTGGATCGATCATCAATGGCCACCGGCGCGAACGGTCGATGATGATTGCGTTCCTTGAGGCAGGCACTTCTCTTGCAGTGGCTATATGATGCCATCTGGCTCGTGCTGCTGCCAAGCAGAGGGGACCGGCAATATCAATGTTGATGTTTTGCTTGTTCCATCGGCAACCATTGCTCGAAATTAAACATGTTAGCAGTGTTCTGGGCTTTGGCTATGAGTACAACGTTCCTTTCGTCAGTTAACCTAGTCAATCAGGTCAATCTTTGTCATACCAAATCGGAAACACAACCATCTCAACAGGAAGCTCTTGCATGTTCTGGAATGATGAAATTATTATCCTGCTCTTTCACTCCAGGCCCACACAATCTTCATAATGTTGCGGTGTGTTTTGTGCCACCCTATCAAACAATCGGTCATCCTGAATAAGTTTGGCGATTACAGCGCAGGGCTGCAGAGAGAGAACGGCTCACGAGATGTGGTGAGTTGTACGTCCTGCGGTTGGTTTAGGGTGGCGTGTCCTGGGTTGTAGGGAGAAATCGGCTCTTCAAAGGACTCTGGGTGTCTGTACATTGCAGCACAGTTTGAGTACAGTAGTACAGAAAGTAGTAGCCGTTGTCGCAGAACGGTAGTATGGTACAGTTGTACAGTACAGTAGTGGTACAGGTAGTACAGTTGTAGTACGGTAGCAATGCAGTAGTAGTACACGCATTCGTAGAAATACAGTAGTCTCCTTTGAGAGAGCTCCCCGAAGCTGTCTCGAAGCTCTGATTTTGTAAGCTTTGTCTTCATCCTACACTCCATCCCTCTGACTGTCACCCCATACTACATTAAAATTGGCCGTTGTTGTATCAGAAAGGAACGCTGACAAACACTCCGGCAGAATCCTGAGCTTGTTAACAGACATGAACCAGTGTCCTGAATAGCCCAGCGCACGAAAGAGGGTCAAAGCATTAGACGCAGGGCACCACGAAAAGTTGCAGTGACCCACTGAAAGGTTCGACACTTCGGCATCCCTTATTCTCTGGGTCGCGAGCTCAATGGACAGCGTGTCGTTAGGAAGCGAGTAGACCACCCACCTCGGAGGTTATGCAAGGTTTCAAGATGATTCAAAGGCATTGAGCCCGGGATGAATCTCCTGGGAAGTATGCACCCTGACTATGACCCGTGTGTTGCACCAACAGTATCGTAGTACAGCCGTAATCATTCTCCACAGTCGGCATATACAGTAAATAAGTATTACTATGACTGACATGAGCTCTCCTGCAATTCAAACACGGTAATCGCAAGTCCCTCAGCTTCGAACTGCTGGATCTTCACAGGCTCTCCCAATACGCTGCGCATGTTGCACTCCTGGGGGACTGCAGTCTCGAAGCCCGAGCCGCCTTGCAAGCCTAAGCCATAAATTCAGTGTTCAATTCCGACGTCTCAGAGAAGGCCTGCAGTCTTCAGTTTCATGCAGTTTGCGGTAAGAACCAGGCACGCAAACAGACAATCGTTTCCTGAAGCTTCAACTCCGACCGTCCTCGTTATGGGTGATGCCGGCCATGTCGAGCTCCTTGAGCCACTGCTGCTCGAAAGCCGTGCGGAATTCCGACCTGAGCCCGGCAGACATCAAACATCTTTTCTTCACCCTGACTTTGATTTATGTGCATCGTGCAACAACAACAACAACAGCAGCAACTACGACCTCGACGACGACCACCACCACCACCACCACCACCACCACCACCACCACCACCACCACGACACCACGAAGGCCACAGCGACGACGACGACTACGACGACGAGACAATGACGACGACTTCCAATCCCGGCCACCTCCCCCTTGGCTGCTGCTGCTGCTGCTAATTATCCCGACTCCTCCCTGACATTGCATATAACTTTCTCGTCTGACAACTAAATTGGTCGCCATGGCGTCAAGATGACGATTATGACGATAATGCTCATAGTCATGATGATGCTGTTGTTGGTGATGATCATAGGTCATGAAAGGAGTGGAATTGGATGATCTGAATTTTCTGGAATGCCTGTGCTAGGCCCGGACGTGAATGGACCGGCATAGGAGACCATTCCGGCGGCAATGATGCAGTCGCCCGGCCTAGGCAGGTCTTGTTGCACGTGATTCGCCAGGTGTACATACGGGTGCTTCTGTCTCCACCATTCTTACCTTGGAAAATCTGTAGCGATGCGGTTTAAGAGCTTAGGAAAGCCTTGGTCCAGTAGAAACCTACCACATGAAGGTACACCATTGTCATCGTGGGCGAGGGCGTAGCTGCCACGAATAGATGTCCATTCGAACAATCTTCAGTTACAAGTATCTTCAGTCAAAAGGAACTGAGCAGGCAGGACTGCAAGACACAAACGCACCACCCCCCAGAGTGCGCATTACAGCGGAAGAGCCGTGTGAGATCCAAACGGGCTTCCGTGAATCAGGTAAGACAGGCCAGCTTTGCAGGAGCTCCATCTGCTCCGTGAGTTTCACAACATTGTCGCCCCATCGAGCCTAATGTCGGCTTATCAGTTTCGTCACTCCACCTTACTATCATGAAGATAAAAGACGATAAAGACCATTGTTTGTTTACTGTCCTTTGTCTCCAAGCCCCAGGGTCTTTCCGGGACTCAGCGCGTGGGGCCTAATCGCCTTTTCCACACCTCGGAGGCGCGCAGAAGTCAAAATGGCTCCATATGGGTGGTGTTGAAAGGTGGCGGTTGGAAACTCATCGGAATTATGGCAACACCTTTCTGCTGCAGCTCTTTCAGGTAGGTCGTCAATCAAAGAACGACATGAGGTTCGAAGGCCGTGGTCTGGGGGTTCTGGAAGATGCCAATGCATCGGATGGCATGGAGCGGAACTGTGTGCGAGCCCCTCTCGGATCTTACAGCGACATGCACAACCTCAGAGCATGGAGCAATCGCTTGGCCGCACGCCTTCTCGCCTCCCAGTCCACCGATGAGCTTGTGCCTTCAGTTTTGTACCGAGGGAGAGCTATGCGGCTTGTATCGTAGAGTCTTGAGGAACAGGATGAGTCTTTGAAGAATGAGCCGCAGGCGCTCGCTCCAACTTGATCTCGCAGAGAGCCATGTCCTGCTGCAAGCCTTCCTGCTGGTCCTGCAAGGCGCAGCTTTCTCAACCATTGGATCAAAGCAGAACATGGCCGGCTCGTAGGAGGGATCTTTGGGTTTGCGTGTAGTCTTATGCTTGTGGGTCCGTGTTCTCTTCCATGCTCCGGCAACGGCCAACAAAAAACCAAGAACGAAGTGAGACTAGCATAACTGCTGCTGCTACTGCTGCTGCTGCTGCTATTCCTACTACCCCTACTACTTATTACCACTACCACTACCACTACCACTACCACTACCAGTACCACCACAACTGCCACTGCCACTGCCACTGCCACTGCCACTGCCACTGCCACTGCCACTGCCACTGCCACTACGACTACGACTAGGACTAGGACTAGGACTAGGACTACCACTACTACTTCTACTATTCTGCTGCTGCTGCTACTACTACTACTACTACTACTACTACCACTACTCCTCCTGCTCCTGCTCCTGCTGCTGCTAGTGCTACTGCTAGTGCTACCTCTAGTGCTGCTGCTGGTGCTTCTGCTAGTGCTGCTGCTCTTGCTGTTGCTCTTGCTGCTGCTGCTGCTGCTGCTGCTGCTGCCACCGCCGCTGCTGCTGTCGCTACTAATGCTACGACGACGACGACGACGACGACTAAAAC
>CAJNDV010011112.1:104026-116445 GCA_905221635.1 Symbiodinium sp. CCMP2456
TCGTAGTCGTACTCGTCGTAGTCGTAGTAGTAGTAGTAGTAGTAGTAGTAGTAGTACCAATACCAGTACCACTAGTAGCAGCACTAGTAGTAGTGCGACTAGTCGCAGAAATGCTCGAAACAACAGTTTTGAGCTATTCTTGAGCTATGGGTCTTTAAGCTGGGGGTATCGTTTTTGGGTTTCCCCTATCGTTTTACAATGTTTCGTAGCATCCACCTGAGCAAGGGCCTCCCCTAGACTAGTTTACTGTTCGGAGACGTTTGACTTTCCCTCAATTCGGGTTCTACAGGCTTCCTGGCGCGGTACAGCGTCCAAGTTGTGATCCGTGCAAGGCGCTCAGGCTGTCGGCTGATCGCCAAGGCTCTCTTGCCGCAACATTGTCCGAGGGGTCAAGTGCAGCCGCGGGATCTTCTGAACCTCCTGTTGCGCAATCATGCTGCGGAACAAGTAAACAGCAAGGCTGACGTCTTGCCAAGTGGTGACCCTCTTTACTGGCAAAGTCCTGGTGCTCCCTGGCTGATCCAGGGCTCGCAGCTTTGGCAGAGGCACCAGAGATGGATGGATTTACGAGGCACTTCTCCGACAGAGAGGTCGTCACAGACAGGGCTGAGCCCTCAGCATTTTCTATGTGGCCCTGTTGAGGGCGATATGGGCTGGTAACGGACAGCTGCACGGCGGAGCCCTGCCAGGCAGAACGTGGCTCTTCCTGTGATGGGACGTCCCGGATAAGCTGCTGCAGGCGCTCCAACTCCAGGTGAAGCCTCCTCTCCATGTCCGCCCGGCTCTGCTGTTCCCTTGCAAGCTGCAGCTCAAGTTGAGCCACGCGAGCTCCCAAGGTTGCCAAGCTCTCTTCGCCTTCAACGGGCTTAGAGGGGATCGGCTTGGGCCCCGGAGCCTTCTGTAGCAGAGTTGGTCCTGCTGGGGCTGCATTGCTCTCCTGTAGCCTTGGAGTGCTCATGCCTGCGTGGTAGGAGTGCCTAAGATTCCGCGATGGGCCAGACTCGATGCCCGGCTCTCCCATCAGGCCCGTCACGAAAGCCTCGCGAAACTTGTTCAAGGCAGCTGAGAGCAGAAGCAAGTGTGGGGCCACCGAGCCTTGAGGCTCACAAGCCCGGAGCTGTTCGGGTCCATGCTCCTGAAGACGGCCGCTACGTCTGCTCGGAAGCCGAGCTTTCGTAGGCCGATCTCAAACTCCTCGCCTGGTCGCGTCAGCTTCTCGGCTTGCAACACAGCTCAGCTTGAAGCTGCTTGAATTCTTGCCGCCCGAGCTGAAAAAAAGGGCCAAGGCGGCCAAGGAACGCTTCAGCTGGCCAGTGTCAGAGGAGTCCTTGGCGTGCGTCCAAAAACGAAGCGAACCCCGTCCCGTGCGTGAGCTCAAACCGGAGCCGGACCGGAGCCACGCAGTTTCAAGGGGCCATGGGACTGGACTTTTCAGGCAAGCAGCCAGCGCCGCAAATGCGGCCTGCAGGTCTCTGGGCTTCGGTATAGCAATTATAGCACATCACAAATTTCAACTGAAACCGATTCAGGGCTTCAGGGCGCCTTCAGGCTGCCGCAACGCTGCCTGCGCTCAGGGCCAGGAAGTCTGGACCGTGAAAAAAAGGCAGCGGCCAGTCTGCTACACGATGCCCAAAACTCCAGATGGATCCAGCAACGCTGCCGAGGCTCCGTAAGAAGCAACGGAGTTGAAGGACATCGGCCTTGGCTTTCTTTTCAATACACGACAGAACAGCCCTCTCCTCCGTTCAGTGCCAATTGGCACTACATCGATACTATAGTCACAACTGACAGTGATAGTGCCGTTTCGCATCAAGGACTATAGAAGCTGGCGACTATGGGCATGACGATTCTCGCTAGATCTGATGCTGCGGTTGCTGCGGTTGCATGGGATGTAGTCTTCCAAGGCTTCGGCCCTTGCAGCCTCCGGCATCGCCGCCGACGGAGCGAGCGAGTCTCCGGATAAGCACGGAATGCGCCACGGCAACTCGGTTGCTCTGTCTATCTTGGTGTTTGTCTAACCTCTTACCGGTTTTCATGAAGGCGTGCTGCAGTGCATGACACGACTGCATTTGGCATGTCTGTTGCAGCTGCCCGAGAAGTTTCGCTGGTTTTGCACGACACTACACTGTATAGCTTCGCTGGTTGAGCTGCCCTTGCTTTGTGCCGCGAGACTGCGGGAGCCATGGTCCTTGCAGACCCTTGCAGACACTCTTCAAGCCGTCTTCCCCGATTCACATTCCTCTCTGGTGTGGTCCTGTGAGAGCCTTCCAGTGATCCAGGGCTGGCCTCGGGGCAAGGCAGCTTAGCAAAGCAGGGAGACGGCCACATCGCTCAGATGCAAACTGCCAAACGGAGTGTGGCGGGAAGAGCTCCTGGAAGTGAGAGCCTGACTCAGAAAGAGTGCTGCCAGGACCCCGGGACCCCCATTGAGAGACGCCCAGCCTGCAGTCTGAAGATCTGCATCTTGGCTGCCAAAAGCCTACCATGTGGCTTCGCAGCTTAGGAACCGCTCAACAGGCGGCTGCTGTCGTTGCGGATTATCCCTGGATCCCTTCAGCAGCCTGCACCGCTGTCGAAACGATCGCGGACGCCTACCGGTGCACGAGTCCAAGTCGGCTGCCAACTGGGCACTTTGACCACCTGGCTCATGTTGTACCCGCTCGCAAGGAAATAGTTCAGCAATCGCACCGCCTTGCAGAAAGCATCCGCTAGAACTGAAGTGGACACAGGTCGATTCAGATCTCAGGCACAAGCTGCGCTTGTCAGGTCTGCGTCAAGAGCCGAAGTGGCACCGGCAACCGCCGCAGCAGCCTCCTCTGTGCTGAGGTATGCCTCCAGCAACGGCCCGACCCGGGACACTTAGCAGCAAGAGCAACATACCTGAAACAACAGCAGCAGCAGCAGCAGCAATAGCAATAGCAACGGCGGCAGCAGCAACAACAAAAACAACAGCACCGGCGGCAGCGGCAGCAGCAGCAGCAGCAGCAGCAGCAGCAGCAGCAAAGACAACAAACATTGCAACCACAACCACAAATGCAAATACAATCACAGCGGCAAACCAACAGCGCAAACAGCAACAGCGTCGATGATGATAATATGGCGCAAAGCACCACCGGCACAGGTAGCATCCATCACCATCATCATCATCATCATCATCATCATCATCGTCATCCTCACTATCAGTTCATCATCTCAGCATTAGTTGCGACAAGCACTACGGCCATTGTGAAGCATCTGGCAACACTGCCGTTGGTGAGTTAGGGTTCGGCATGAAGTCACTGCAGTTGCAGTAACAGCTAGACACGGAAAGCATCAACAACAGCACTTATACCTTCATCATCATCAACAACCACCACAACGACGACGAAGACCACCAACACCACCACCACCACTACCACCACCACCACCACCACCACCACCACAACAACAACAACAACAACAACAGCAACGACGGCATGAAAGAGAAAAGGGACAAGAACAAGAAGGAGAACGAGAAGGATAACAAGAACAACAGCAGAACAACAGCAACCACGAGGACAACAGCAACGACGACGACGGCGGCAATGAAATCTGCAACATCAACACCAGCAGCAGCAGCAGCAACGACAAGAACAAGAATAACAGCAGCAGAAACAGCAACCACCCGGACGATAAAAACCACGGTGACGACTACAGCAACGAAAAACTGCAACCTCAACTGTTGCTGCCGCTCCTAATACTGGTTACTAGTTTCTGCTAATAGTACTGCTATTGCTACACGGCCACTGTTATTGTCGCTGCCACTGCCGCACCACTGCTGCTGCTGCTGCTATTGCCGCTGCGAGAACTACGAATATTAAAGACATACCACGACTACGACAACGAGGACGACAGACGACTACGGACGACGACGGTTACTTCCTCCTGTTACTTGCTTACTTACTTACTTACTTACTTACTTACTTACTTATAGTACGACTAGTACTAGTAGTAGTAGTACTAGTAGTAGTAGTAGTAGTAGTAGTAGTACTACTACTACTACTACTGCTACTGCTACTACTACTACTACTACTACTACTACTACTGGTACTTCTACTACTGGTACTTCTACTACTACTACTACTACTACCACTACTACTACTACTACTACTACTACTGGTACTGCTACTACTGGTACTGCTACTAGTACTTCTACTACTACTAATAATCATAATAATAATACCACTACTACTACTCCTACTACTACGACTACTACTACCACGACGACGACTACTACTACTACTACTACTACTACTACCACTACCAATGCTACTACTACTGCTAGCCATCCCCCCCAAGTTCAAAGCTTTGTGAGCTGGCCACTTTTATACGAAGGTGGGGTGAGTTTTCCTTTCTCCTCCTGCGTAACGACACTCTCCGAACCTTCGAATCGGCCAGCCTCTGCAGGAACTTCGTCTCTCGCAGGGAAGGCATTCTTGCCAAAAGGTGCTACATTTTGTCTTATCTTTGGCTTTCTTCTTGGTGTTTCGGGTTTTGTGGGCCGTTGTGTTGAGGATCTTGACTACCAGGGTCCTCTTGATCCAGCGTTTTCGTACTATCCGACCACCTGTGCTTTAGCAGGGACGAAGAGTTTGCAACCCCAACTGCTGTCGCAGTTTTGGGGCCTGTGCCTCTGCAATTTCACCGGCTGTGACAGTTAAGGCAAGCGAGCCNNTGCATCTTCTGCAGCTGCCGCAGTTGGGGAGCCTAGAAGCTGCCACTGCCCAGCCCGGATCTCGAGCTACTGTCACAGGTTTCGCCGGCAGTCTTGACACACTTCGAAAGAGCGCATCTCGTACGCACCGTGGTGTTGACATGAGCAGCTGGAGGTTGCCGTTCTTGACGTAGATCTCGAGTGCGGGCAGTCATCTCCTCGAGCTGACGAAGTATACCTAGGTTCCCATCGTCCAGCTGTCGTCTCCACTCACGCAAGCTGTCACCTCATTGTCTCTCTGATGCACCATGTTGTACAATTGTCTGATCTCCTCCCTCTGGTCCATGACCGTGGTCTGCGTTCATCTGGAGCATGTCGTCGAGGTAGAGGACGTAGCGATTGTTCCATGACATAGTCCACATGACGAGGTAGTAGAGGCCGAAAATCGCGAGGTTGATGAGGAGGATGATTACGACCGCATACGGTTGCGTCTTCCCCATAAGAATGTCCACATGCGTCAGGATCACGATGTACCCCCTTTGCGATGAGTGATCACTCCTTGTGCCAAAGGCTGCATCGCTAAAGGCAGCAAAGCATGCACTCTCTTCCCAGGAGGCTGCCGTCTTCCCAAACGTCAGCTTCATGTCCACATTGGACTTGGCAAAGCGAAGGGCCTTGTTCACTTCCTGAGCTAGCGCCACCGTCGCCTTAGTAACATCTGCAGCCAGAAGGCTCATCGTAGCACTGAGGGCTGGGACACCCTGGCCCGCAGGCCACTGCAAGGCACCGAGAAAACCACCAAATCGAGTTATGTCCTTAGGTCCAAGGGGGTCAATGGTGAGAGGCTGCGCCTTACGCAGTCGAGAACAATGCCAGATGCCGTGATGCTCAGCTTGCCACCACAGTAGATCATAGGGTTGTCCTTGGACACCTGGTGCCACTTGCCGAAATCAAAGCTTTTTCGCAACCTGCGATTGCATCTCGGAAAGCTTGAGAGGCTGCCAACCCAGCTAGTAGCAGGTCATCCACATGAAGAACTATCATCGCTACCAATTCCTTTTTGTCATAGTACATGTACAGGCAGCGACCCAAAAGATGTCTCTTCCAGAAGTTGCTCTTCGGGCGTCTATCCGCCTCCTGCCACCATAGCAGTGGAGCATCAGCCAGCAAGTGCATGAACTTGGCATGAACGCAGGTTCATGGCCCGTCCCGAGGAGGGGGGCCACAATCACTCGGCAATCTCACCACAACGCGGCAGCTGAAGATGGCACCACTCAGTCTCGCACCGGCAATGGCAAGGAGAATGAACTGGCCCTGACGCCCAGCTGTGGGCGCGGCCTTATCCAGGGGACAATACAGGGGGTCGGGGGTCCTGATAACCTCGAAGTACCAACCTTGCTTTGGCCTTCGGTGACGGAAGGCCTTCCGTCTTCCATGTCAGCACCCATCGTGCCATGACGACTCGTGCATCCTCTGGATCCCTCTCGAATTTCCGTCAACTCATCTCGGCCATCATCATCTTCTCCATCTCCTCCAAGGACACGCCCTTCACGCGAGCCTCCTGTCTTGCCACAACAATCCACCGTCCACCCGTCTGGCAGACCATCACCCGTTGCGTCAACAATGCGCACATCCACAGACAAATCGTTGGTATACATTCAGCCACCGGTGGCTTCCGATCGCGGATTTGCACCGCTGGCTTCAAGAGGGCTTCACGAGGTACAGACATTTGGCTGCTTGAGGCAGCCACACCTGGGGGAAGAGAAGCGAGCTGAGCCTCGGGATCAGGCTCATTGACCGAGGAAAAGAGGAGAGACCCGTAAGCTGACGATACGCAAGAGCGACAGGGACGGGTGGGAGGGACGTCCTGGCAGGCGTGGCCGCACCATCAGGGGAGGGCGCAGAACTGAGCTGATCTTCGACATCCGGGAGCCCACCAGCTTCGTGCAGCATGCCACGGAAATGTGTAGCGCTGTGCACCTTAAGGGACTGAAGCGCCTCCCGTTGCTGCGCAGCGGCAAAGCGACCGACATCATCGTCCTCATCTGGAGCTGCGGGATTGAAAACCTCCCCCGAGACTGAAGTTGCTCGCCGCGGCTAGCCACACTTTTGCCAAGCGCCCACTGCACAGGACTGAAACCCTTGACATTGCTGAGGCCGTTGATTTGTCCCGGCACATAAACGCTTGCCTCCACCATCACCTTTTTGGAGCGGTCGCCAGCCTCGTCCACGTAGAAGCTCGCGCGCAAGTTTTAACGACTTGGTGCTTCCTTTCCACGGCCTCATCAACACACAAAATCTGAGGAGCGCCAAAGTGCTTGATCCAGCCCCGCTCGATCCCGTTTATCAGGTCCTTGGACTGCTCAGATGCCAGCACACGAAGAGCAATGTAACGTGTAGCATGATCCATGACAAACTCGCCCTTCATCTGTGTTCACCCACGCGCTGTCAACTAGCAGTCGTTCTCCAAGGTGGCGAGCTTCCAGACCTGACGTAGGGGGCACTGGGGCGGGTCTCTTCCTCGTAAAGCACGTTGGGCACACATACTCTCGCTCTGCCGTGAGTACATCTTGGGTGGCTTATGGTTGCTTGCACTTCCTCGAGCATCTTAGCCAGGACTTCCGGGGAAGGGTGGCCCAGATTCTTATGGAGACGGCTGACATAGTTCATCGCTCTTGATCCGACCATTTTGCGCACCTCGCGGTTGACCTCTGGCTCAGCCGGCGGAGTATCCATCGCAGCTGGTGGCTCAGATGCAGCAGGAGGCTGTGGCTGAGATTGCGATGGCCCCGTCAAAGCTCTCTTGGAGCAGGGGCATCGGCATCTGCGGCATCTCCACGAAAGACTTCCTGCTCAGCATCACGAACCATGGCGTAGAGTGGGTCATCACCGACAGCAGCAAGCTGCCGGATCATCATCACCCTCTGGCCGCGCCATAAGCTCAGTCAGCTTCTCAGCCATCGCAGCGGGGTAGCCCTCGACACGCTTGGTATCAGGGAGGTGCACACGTTGATGATTCCTTCCAAGCTCATCAACCATGGCACGCTTAGTTGACATCACGAACGTTGGCTTTCTGACGGGCAGCACACGGCTTTTGTTCTCCACGCGCGGCTTTCCCAGGGATGTACCAGGTGAGCATGGCGACCATTCTTTCGTTGGATTTCGTAGACAACCGCACAGAACATCAGCACCTCGTCATGGTTCCGCCTACCTCTCCTCCGCGCTTGGTCGCTTGATGAACTTCCTGCGGTCCTTTGGCCGGTGAAAGTCCCAGCCTTCATGTTTTGAGAAACGCTCAGCATGTATTTTCGGCATCTTTTCAAGCTCTGTGTTGTGCGTCTATTGCCAGCAAAAACTGCCCAAACAATGCGTCCATCGGCTTCAGGGAGGTGACCTGCTCGGGACAAAATTTCACGCAGATCCTTCTTGGCTTTCGCTGCGCGCGCGATCATGCCATGCATCTTCCCTTTTGGGACGCAACGTACGCGGCTTCACTAAACGGGCCTCGGCAATCAAAGTCGATTGCTGAGGTCTGGATGAACAGCTTGCTGTGGACGATCTGGGGTGGTCGTGCAAATCTCCAAGGTCACTGCCGGGATTATTTGCATCATCGTCCTCCAGGCAGTTACGCACATCTCCAATGTCATTGCCACAGCTGTTTGCACTATCAGACACAATCATTGCCCAAGTGGCTGGGCACCGTCGTAGCCTCCCAGACGCCTGGGTCCATCCCGTTCTCATTCTCAGGCGTCTGGTCCTCATCATCCGCTGCAAGCACATAGCATTCGTGAGCACCTGGATGCCCACGTTGGTCTCGACATTCACCTGTCCGCACAGTATCTCCTGCCACTCTCCGCCTGGCGCGCAGACGGCTGTTCTGATAGTCCACGGTGATGCCAAGGCGTTCCAGCAAGGGTCGCCCGAACAAAAGGGGGCAGCTGCCCTTCACGACATACGTCAGGATCTTACATCTTGCGTCCTCAGCACCTCCGGGAGCAACAGGCAGAATCGAGTCGCCAAACCCCTTCTTACACTGGTACACCTCGATCTCGTCCAGATTGTAACCCAGGTCAAAGAGGGAGCGCACGTATCTCTGGACATAGAGCATGCTACCAAGGACTGAGGCTGCCCCAATCTTGCACTGCTGTTGTGCACACCTGAGTGTCATCATCATCATCATCATCATCACCGTCATTGTCCATGGCGAGTACGGCAGCCTTCGTGTCCTCGGGGTTGTCGTAGATCGTCGCTTCAGAGACCATCATCACCACTTTTCGGCACCCTCAAGCTTTCACTTCTTATCTGCGGCCGCCGATGGGCAATCTCTTGCCCAATGGGCTGCAACACTACAGCAAATGCAAACTTGGAGGCCAACGTTGGCTGCACGACCACGAGCAGCAGCCTTCCCACCGGAACAAGGAGGCAGAGGTCCTGGTTTGCCCGTGTTGCCAAAACCCTTCTTGCCATGGCCTTTGCCTTTTCGTCCTGATGGTGGGGGCGAGGGATTACCAACCATAGCAACCACAGGGTAGAAGCCACGGGCAGTGCGAAGCTGGAGCTTCTGCTCGGCGTCTGTGTACGCCGCGTAGACGGTGTCAAACTCCTCCACATCGAAGATCTCCTCCTGCTCCTCATAGTCCTGGTCCTCGTAGAAGGCTTGGTCTGCACTCATCCAGGGTCCATCGTCCTCGGGCTCCTCGCAATACGCGATCCCAATCTGGTTGCCGCTCCTCGACATTCTCCTCACCGTTATTGCCGGCCTGGTAGTAGGTGACTCTTTCTTGGCATGCCACTTGGAGCCTCCATCTTTGAGTCCTGGCCCAAGATGAAATTCATGGCCTTCGACACTGACTCTGATGAGCTGCCTTTGCTCACATGACACACCACTCCTCCTCAGGAAAAGCCAAGCCCGCACCTTCTCAGGCATGGCCACGCCATGGGTGGCGGTGAGGCGACGCTCCACGCGCAAGTACTCTGCCAAGTACTCCTGAAGCGTCTGCTGAGGTCGACGGTGCATCTCTACAGAGTAGGCCTCAACGTCATCAGGAAGCTCTGTCAGAGGGGTCAAACTTGAATCCACGATCCAACCTCGCGAACAACTTCTTGAAGCCTGTCTCGCCTTGCATCTCGTCTAGCGACAAGTCCTCCACCAAGTCCCAAGCCTTTCCACTCTGTCTCCTTAGACTTGTTTGCCAACGCCATTTTCTTCATGTAAATCTTTGCTCTCTTTCTGAACTCCTTGTAGTCACGCTGCTGGTTGCTAAACACGGGAACATAACTGTCTGCCTTGCCAGTATAGGCGGAAGAAGTGCTTTCAGCTGTTCCAGCAGAGCCACCCATCGCTCACTTCACGGAATGTATCGGGGCGCCCTTTATCACAAACCCTGCGAGCCGTCGTAGCATCGGAGACGAAAGTCCTGCAAAGGTTGGCCGATTCGAAGGTTCACTACCACTACCACTACCACTACCACTACCACTACCACTACCACTACCACTACCACTACCACTACCACTACCACCACCACCACCACCACTACTACCACTACTACCGCTACTACTACTACCACCACTACCACCACTACTACTACTACTACTACTACTGCTGCTACTACTGCTACTTCTACTACTACTATACTACTACTATACTACTACTATATTACTACTACTACTACTACTACTACTACTACTACTACTCCTGCTACTACTACTACTACTACTGCTACTACTACTACTACTACTACTACTACTACTCTTGCTGCTCCTGCTGCTGCTGCTGCTGCGGCTACTGCTACTGATTACGACTACTGCGACTGCTGTTGCTACTCATGCTACCACCATTATTGCTGATACCAGCACCGCTACTGCTGCTACTTCCCCACCCTTGGCATCACCAGCTGCTTCATCAGTCCATCCGCCATGAACGTTCGTTAATGGTGAATAAACAATAAACCTCCCAAGCAACCCTCACAACCTCCGACGCAAAGAAGCGCAAGTGCGAAAGACTGTGAAGCTGAGGAGTTGGCCACACCTGCATTGTAATCCTCAGCTGCTCAGGTATTGTGCCAAGCTCACGGTTTTCGCTCAGGCAGCGGGTGGCAAGGTTACTACAATCAAGCGTTCATTATTACTAGACTATCGGCGGTGCTATTGATAGAGAAACCACTGCAGCGCATAATTGCGCTTTCAGCTCTGACCGGTGAGGGAGGACGCAGAACACACGTTCGAAATCAAAGAGGATCGATTCGGAAAGCAACCGAAACCAAGGAAAACCACTCCCAAAACAAAAGAGACCATTTCGGAAAACTTGGACGGAGACTTGCGAAAAATCTGGAGTGATTCCAGAAACAAGTTATGCATCCTGAGCCCTAGAAGAATCAGATACAATCCGGGAACAAGATCTGGGTTGGCGAACCCGAAACCTCGGAAGAAGAAAGTGAGAAACTGGGTGACAAGCCCAAAGCAGAAGATGCTGGATGGCGCACCCCAGACGCCAAAAGAAGATAGTGGGTGGCAAACCGCAAACCCGAAGTTGCTGGACCGCAAAACTCAAAACAGGACAGCGGGTGGCAACCCCCGGCGCAACCCTACAAGAAGATGCTGGCACGCAAACTCCAAACCCAAGAAGAATACGTTCCTCAAGCTGACAGAAGATTTTGGTTGGCAAACCCAATGCCCTGAAAGAGGGCAAACCCAAACCCGAAAAACACGATCGGGGATGGCAAACCGAAAACACAAAAAGGGTAACAAGACATTCGCCACTTCGGAGACTCAGTTCATGTTCGTCCAAGTTACAGTTTCCAGCTTGCGGATCTTGTCGTGGACCTCTTTGAGAGCGGCCTGAGCAGCCTGCAAGCGCAAGAAACAAGACAGCGAGTACTTGTGGGGGACAAGGCCAGGGTTTATAGTAGGAGTTTCTTTTACTTTGTTTTATTGTTTGGAGGTCCAGGGTCTTCTTACACATTAATTACGGAGTATCATGGAACACGACTGCAGCCGTTCAAACTTGCTCTGTTGTATAGGTTTGCCCTCTGTTCTGCGTGAAGATGGCGAAATCGTTACGAATCCTTACGCGCATCCTAGAATGGCAGTATCCAAGAAGCTCTGCGTCCATGGCATCAAAGCCAGGCCCGACCCCTGACACAGGCTCTGCATTCAAAACTCTGTACTCCCAAACTCCAAACTTGAAGTCCTACATCCACAACGAAAAATGGATGTGCAAGCTATAAATGCGAACTCGACTCCGTCCACACACGAAGCTGCCCCTTGCCATAATCTATGTGGGTATTCATGTATGGCAATGTCTGGTTGAATCCGTGCATGCATGAAGGTGGGTCTCTCTGTATCTCTCTCTCACATATGTAGAGAACGTTTACACACGTTCCAGAAGCAAATACACAACGAACAAACGAATTGCAACTAACACCTATACATATGTGTGTATACATATATATATATATATAGATACGTATACAGACAGGCGATCACACACACACAGATATGCATACAATGCAACGCATGATGTGAATAACTAGAGAACAGCAGGCTGCTGATAGCATACAAACATACGACATGGAAGTAAATACATATATACACACATACATATACATACATATTCATACACATACATACATAGACAGACATACATACATACCTACATACATACATACATACATACATACATACATACCATACCATACCATACCATACCATACCATACCATACCATACCATACATACCATACATCCAT
>CAJNDV010011112.1:124330-150211 GCA_905221635.1 Symbiodinium sp. CCMP2456
GAGGTCCACTTTGACTTGCCAGCCCGCGAAGCCGAGTACCTCAAGCAGGTGCCAGGTTTTGAAGGCTTTGACCCTCGTAAGGAAACACTAAAGTGTTTGAAACCTGGCACCGGGTGTCGTGACGCACCCCGTGCGTTTGCTTTGAAGCTGGCCCAGTTCACACGGTCCGAAGCCATCGGTCTTCGGCCTTCCTTGTACGACTCCGAGCTGGAGTTGAAACATGTTGGCGATCGTCTCGTACTTCTTCTCGTAAAACATGTCGATGACATCAAGATCGCTGGAGAGCCGCGCGAAGTAGACGCATTAGTGGCGCATCTCGAGACTGGGTTCGGCAAGCTTGCCTACCAAGAAAATACCTTCACTGTGTGTGGCCTGACACATGTCAGACACGGCGACGGTAGTATCGAGATGAACCAGGATGCTTACATAGCAGCCATGCGGCCCATTCAGCATCCTGAGCTGACAGGCAGAGCCAGCAGTGATCCGTGTACGCCAGCTGTACACGGACTGTTTCAAAGCCTGTTGGGTGCGGTAGCTTACAGTCTTCTTTCGCAAGCGTGGGCTGCTGTGTTCGTGGTGGCCCTTCAACGACACGCCGCAGCACCAACGAACCTGCATGTGAGGCGTTTAAACCTTCTGCTGGCCGCTCTACAGAAGCAAAAGGCTAAGTTGCTTTTTCCTGTCATGACCTGTGCACGTCGTATAGTCGTTTTTTCAGATGCTTCTTTCAGCAAGGAAAGTGATCAAAAAGGCTACGGCATGCGAGGGGCCGTGTTCTTGCGTATGGGCTCCCACAAAGGACAGGAGCGCTGTCACTTCTTGGAGGCTCATTCCCAAAGCCTCAAGCTGGTCACCAGAAGCACCTTCGCTGCCGAGACTTTGGCCGCTGTAGGAGCCGTCGACTCTTTAACAGCTTTGCTGGTGACTCTCCAGGAAGTAACTTGCGGCACACTGTCGACTGAGGCCGCACGCGCACTCAGGGAACAGGGACGTTTCGCCTTTCAGTCCGAGTTATGTATAGATGCGATGAATTTATACTATGCTCTGTCGGCTACATATCCCAAACTACCCGCCGAAAAGGCCCTCTTTATACACATAGCTTGGCTAAGGGACTTCATAAGGGTCAAGATTCCTGGCGTTGTGTCTTGGGTTGATACCCGTGATATGCTAGCCGATGGGCTCACTAAGGGAAAAGTGGAGCGCGCTGCATTGCTGAAGGCAATGCAAGGCATCATAAACATGGTGCACCCGAAGATCTCCACACCTTAGGGAGCATGCACGTTCGATAATGTACTTGTACAGCAGCAGCAGCAGCAAACTCGACGAGCACACCCGACTTGTTAGGTATCCTGTAGAGTGAAGCTGTCTTGCATCTGACTTGAGTCGCGGATGTGTTCGTAGCCGAGCAGCTGCCCGAGATCTCTTACCAAGCCCCAGCGGTGAACAAATGAAGCCATCGGTATTGCTCTGCTTTTCGCTACTCCTCGTCTTCGGACTAGGGTTAAGGGTTTAGGGTTTAGGGTTTAGGGTTTAGGGTTTCAAGAGTTTGGAGCGTCAGCCGCTATCGGTACGAGGGTAAAGGCGTAGTGTTTGCTGCAAGCTTTACGTTTTTTGGGGGTTTTGGGTTGAGAAGGTGCGGTATGGTACTGGGGCTGGTGCATTTCTGCTTGGGGGCTTTGCAGGGTGCCGGCCGGAAATCCCACATCGCCTAGCGACGGCTTGGACCCCAAGCACTGCTCGCTCAGCTTAGCTGAGATTGGGTGCGCACGGTGCTCCAAAAAGGGCCAATGCTGACTGGTGCAGCATCTGTCCATGGTCATCGACTGCACCGAGGAAACGAAACAAGTTGCATGGTTGATTCTTGATGGAGCAAAACCCAAGAGTTCAGTTGTGCTTGAGCACAGCCGAGAAAACTTACAGTGCATACCCTTTAACATGCTGACTTCCAATGTAGCCACCCTACCATCGTACCATTAACATGATTGGTACTTGCAGACGTGACATTTGTGCCTTGGCAACAACTAACAGGTTTCTGACTAGTGTAAACAACTCGGGTGTATCAGATTGTTTGAAGACATGTTGTGCATCCGAGAGTGTGCATCCAACCACGGTCGAGGATGTCTCTAAACCCGACCATGCAACACGTCTCAGCTCCCTTAATCCTTCAGGCACTAGTGTGTCCAGGTGTAGACATGGTAGAGGCTGAAGTTCTGTAATGCCTGCCAGCTGATGGCTGTGATCCCGGATCCCGTCCTGGAGGCCTGATGAAGCTGTTTTGATTTAGCCTCATCCAGATGCCGTCAAAGAGCCACTACACAACCAGTGCCGTAGCCGGTTGTAACAAGGAGAAGGCGCAGCTGAAAACGGAGCAAGTGCTTGGTGCTTACATCGGGCTCCCCCTGACAACATGTTCTTCTTGGAGTTCGGCACGGATGAGCGGAGGATGTGTTAGGTTTTTGGGTCACTTGGATCAGGCTCACGAGCGCGATATTTAAATGTTGGGGTAACCTTGAGCACCGGAGACCCAGATTCTGTTGGAGAGTTGCATCTCACGTCCTCGGTCGTTTCTCGGCCTACCCCTCTTCCTTTCGCCCGGACCAGCTTGCTGGGGCTTGGGAGCACTGAGGCAACAGATAATTCGGAGCGTGGAGAAAGCATGCGAGCACAACTCCGACGAGGCCTCCATGCTGGGTCGCTTGGTAGCGTCGGTGGCGTGCGTGTATGCGTTTTGCGGATGTGTAGCATACAGTCATACAGACCTGTCAGTGCAGGCGTGCAGGCATTCATGCATGCATCCAGGCGTACACACAAACGGACAGACAGACAGGCAGACAGACATACATCCGCACATACACACATGCGCACAAACATCATTCCATGCATACTTGCATACGTGCATGCATACATACACTCATCAATGTGCATGTTCGTATATATATATATACACTATATGTATATATTATAACCTATACATACATACATATATATACATACATATATAAATATATATATATATATATATATATTATTGTTATTACTAATATTATACATACATACATACATACATACATACATACATACATACATACATACATACATGTACATATGTATGTATGTATGTATGTATGTATGTATGTATGTATGCGTGGATGGATGGATGGATGGATGGATGGATGGATGGATGGATGGATGGATGGTTCTCTGTGAGCATTCGTATCGCAGCAAAAAGCTTCAGCCAAACCATGAACATGTCTGCGGTGGTGTGTCTATGTGTGTATATATATATATATCTATCTATAGACGTGTATACATGTGTACATACATACATATATATATATATATAGTGTTTATATGCGCGTACACGAAAATACATATGCTGGTGTACATGAACCGTGCATGTGCGTACAGGTGTGCGTGCACATGCGGGGTTTCTCTCTGCTCAAGATTTGCCTGACATAGTAGTTTCAGAGAATTCCCGCCAGGAGCGGCGCTGGCTGCTGGAGTTGTGTCAGCCCAGCAACCCATGGTGTCGTCCTCGTTTCATGGGAGGGTTCTCGTATTTCAACTGGAAGGCTCCGCTGGAAAGCCTGCAACTGCATCAGATTTCCGCAGTCCCGTTTGTCTCTCAGCCGAGTTTCGCCACCTTGGTGAGATTGGTCTGCCAGCCCAAGTACAAGGCGGGAAGTTCAAACCCCCTCCGAGTCTTAGAACCATTAGACTACACGGCTCATCCCAAGTACCATAGGCCTTGAACCCTGCAACTCGGCGCCCTGAAGCCCAACCCTAAACTCTAGTGGTCATGTTTGCAATGTCCTGGCCACTAAACCATACTAAAACCTCCATTGGAGAATCCCAGCCAGTATATCCGACAGATCCTCGAGGCCCTTACCCCCCAAATGATAGCTGTCCTGTGCTAGTGGTGTAGGCTTTCCGGAAGCACAAACGCCGGGAGGGGATGTCAGCTTTTTAGCTCATGATCTCAGAATATAATAAGTATGGGCAGGGATCAAGTGCGAGGATGGCCATGGGCACGGCATGTGTCATGCATCTTGCATCATCTTGCATTGGTGAAGAACAAAAATTCCTGCGAAGAGCGTGTCGCGAGTCGGTCCCTGCACTAGGCAGCTGGGAAAGGACGGTTAGGCAATAACCAGACATGAACCCTAAACAGTAACCAGACATGAACCCTAAACAGTAACCAGACATGAACCCTAAACAGTAACCAGACGTGAACCCTAAACAGTAACCAGACGTGAACCCTAAACAGTGACCGGACATGAACCCTAAACAGTAACCAGACAGGAACCCTAAACAGTAAGCAGACGTGAACCCTAAACAGTAACCAGACGTGAACCCTAAACAGTGACCGGACATGAACCCTAAACAGTAGCCAGACATGAACCCTAAACAGTAACCAGACATGAACCCTAAACAGTAACCAGACATGAACCTAAAACAGTACACCGCAAACGGTTTGTTGAATTGAAGGCCTTCTTTGCGCTCCGGGCCGTGTGCCTTCGCGCTGTCCAGATGCTGTTTGGCCGCAGCCGGTGATCTGAACAGAGACGAAGAAGTATTGGTAATGATGGGGATGCTGCCGCCGATGATGATGATGATGATGATGGTGGTGGTGGTGGTGGTGGTGATGATGATGATGTTGGAGAGCTGGCAATGGCGGTGTGAATGTGATGATGATGGCTGTTGGCATCAATGCTGGTAAGACGGTGGTGATTCGAACATGTGCCTCGCTGTGATCTGGGATGTGGACCGCTCTCCTCGGGTATTATGGGTATTGCTCTGGAAAGAGTGCGAAGCCTGTGCCGATCAAAGGGTATTCTTTGCTGACCAAGGCTATTGCAGATCGCGAAGATGACATTCACAGGCACACAAATTGTTCAACGGCTGTTCTTTGCTTCGTTTGCTCGTGTTTCGTCCTCACTGCCAGATGCCGCCGGCGATCCGGATCTTGGTTGGAAGACCTTTGCCAGTGCCTGAGACACCATACGCAGCTGCGAAATGCAGGGCATCTTGATTAGCAGTTAGCGGTCATGTACAGTCTGAGCTTAGCAACCAGAGCTTGGAGAGCCTGGATCATGGTGAAAGCCTTGGCACATGCAGGTTGAGCTTGCCGGCGTCGAGCAAGCGAGAGAGGTGCTGGGAAGTAGTGCGGTTCTGGTGCCATTTTTGCTTGCGACCACTCGAGCTTCTGTGGCAACTCGCGGTCGTAGTAGGAATGTCAGACATGCCGTTCTTGCAACTGCTTTCAGCTTGACCACTGCTAGTGCGTTGGCACTGAAAGCAAACACACCCGGGCAGAGCGAGACGAACACGCGTAGTGACCTGGACATCGACTGAAAGGTACAGTTGGAGTTTGTATATGAGATAATTTGAAGTGGGCTTTCCAAGTAAAGGAACTACAAACCATATACATGCATATGTATAATCTACATATATATATATATATCTATCTCTCTCTCTCCCTCTCTCTCTCTGCATTATACATACATACATACATGCATGCATACATACATACATACCTAAAAAGATTTCGGAGCGTGCCGGACGTACGTATCGGTAGGTTGGAGGCAGCAGCCCCTTTTTAGTTCCCGACGACATCTCCGATGACATGAGTCCGCCGCGACTTTCAGCCCGTTAGAACCCTAAACCCTGAGCAGGCATATCCGGAGCTGGTGCTCTTGGCACAGCAGCAGGCGCCATCCGCATGTGTTTCCATAAAATATCATAAAATCATTGCTCTGCGATTTTCTGTTGAGGCGGGGAGGCGTGTGCATCAAGTTGTGGTTGAGAGATTTTTGAGAGATGGAAGCAGTCGCTGTAGTTGTCATTTGGGCGGCGCAGTAGTAGTAGTAGTAGTAGTAGTAGTAGTAGTAGGCGCAGTATCGCACCAAACCACGCAAGACTGAATTCAGAGGCTGCAGGATCCGTTTCGGACACCGGAATTGAGGTACTGGTTTGCGATGATTGCGGTCTGTTCAGGGATTCACCGAGAATACCAGACTCAACTGGCGATCTATAGCAACTACTAAGTCATTTACTAGGATGCTGTTGTAAGAAAAGCCCCTCCACAGGAAGTCGATGTCGGAAATCCCGAGTTCTATTCAGAACATAACACGAGGCCAGAAATGCTTTTCATCAAGAGCTTGTCTCTACACTTGCTTATGGTCCCACGGCAGAAAGGCCTGGCACAGGGCGATGCCTATTGAGAGAGGATCGAAATCTGTCGAGCTCGAATCGAGTGTGGTGGATGGTTGGGCTACCTACAAGAGTCCTTCGAGGTAGATGTTCTGCACATCCTTCAGAGAGCAATTACAAGTAGAGGCGGAATTTCATCTCGAATGGATCAAAGGGGACCAGCTGTCCACGATGTAGGTTGTTGGATCTTCTGGGAGTGAAGTGCGAGGTTGAGTTCGTCGTGGCCAGCAATGCCGTCACCCTTCTCTCGGAGCTGGGCCCGTCGGTGCCATCCACAGATCCAGGGCTCTTGATCCAGGCTTTGGGGGAGGAAGGCCAGTTGAAGGTCCTCCTTCAAGCTACCAATAACATCGATGTCCCATGAACCCTAAGTTAAAGCCCCCACACCACCACGAGAAGAATACTGAATGTTTCTACAGCACAAATTACAAGACTACAACAGCTGCAGCCACAACCACAACTGCTACAGCGATTGCATCATGAGGCTGCTCCTGCTCCGGCTCCGGCTGTGGCTGCTGCTGCACCTGCCACTGCTTGCAGCTATTTACCTCCACCGCTTCCGCTGCTGCCACCGCTACTGCCACGACCACGACGAGGACGACAACGACCTACTGCTAGTGCAACTGCTACTGCTACAGCCTACCACCTACCACTGCTACGATGTCGTGCTGCTGCTGCTGCTGCTGCTGCTGCTGTTTCTCCTGTTACTTCTACGACCACAGCGAGTGCACATGCTGCCGCTGATAGGCTGCTAGCATGGGCCATGGCCAAGTGTCTGTTTTTGTATTCTATCAGAATCTATACCGCTCATGTGCTGCAGGGCTGACCAGTATTTGTACTTCAAAACCCTGCCCCTCGAAACCCCAAAGCCCTGTATTTCATAGGAACTGATGACTCCCAGCTCGGAGCCCTGGCCCAATCGTAGAGTATAGGAGCCCGACAAAAGCCGTAACCCGTATACTCAAGATCGCAAGGCACTGAAGCTCGAGCACGTGCCACTCCTCCTCGAGCTGCTTCAGGACGGAATCACGGTTTTGGAGGGTTCTTTCAGGGCTCGGTTGAGCAGGTTCGGTGGGGATAGGGTTCCACGTTCCTTTGCTAAGTGCTCTTTAAGGGTTCAACGGGGTTCAACTAAGGATTCATTCGGAATCTACCAAAGGGAGACTACGAGCATCATTGAAACGGACCTTCCGCGTGTCTATGCGTGGTGCCAGTTCTTCGCGTTTGAACTACCGCAGTCCTTGTACGCCGAGTGCTTTTCTGTGCAAGTTTCCTGTCCCTAATACAGTATCAAAGATGGTCATGAACCCCTAGAATGAATTAAACTCTACACGATAATCTTACATGCTAAACCCTATACACCGCTTTAGCTACATCTTTCACACCCGTTCAGCCCTCAATCCCGAGAGGTGCTTCCAGACCGAGCCGGGGACATCTCAGAGGCAATTTTTGGGCCAAGAGTGTTACAAGCCGAAGGTTGTGATTGTGGTTGTCGTTTTCGTGATCTTCCGGGTGGGGCTCTTGCAGCGTGGTCTGCAGTTGTCGCCTTGCAATTTGGTACCTGTTTTGTGGAATTCTGGCTTGTAATGTATGTATGTAATGTATGTATGTATGTATGTATGTATGTATGTATGTATATATATATATATATATGTATGTACATGGGTGGGTATCTAGGTAGATAGGTTGCTAGTCTAGTCAGGTAGGTAGGTAGGTAGCCAGGAAGGTAGCTATGTAGGAGGTCTGTAGGTATGTAATTACGTGTGTGTGTATATATATATACATGTGCAAGTATAAGTACGCATGCACGCACGCATGTATGCATACATGCATGATGTTACGTATGTGTTTGTGTATGTATGTATGTATGCACGTATGTATGTATGTCATGTAATGTCATGTCATGTCATTTCATGTCATGGATGTAATGTGTGTATGCATGTATGTATGCATGTGTGTATGTATGCATGCATGCATGCATGCATGCATGCATGCATGCATGTATGTATGTATGTATGTATTTACATATGTATGGGGTGTACGTATGTAGTTTGTATTTAAGTATGTATGGGTGTATGTATGTATGTATGTATGTATGTATGTATGTACGTATAATCTATGCAGGTACTCACGTATGCATTCATGCATGCATCTCCGTATGGACGGTCGTATACAGGTATGTACGTAGCATGTAAGCATGCATGGATGCGTCCGCGCATGTGTGTGTGTTTTCTCCATGCATGTGTGTGTGTGTGTGTGTGTCTGTATGTTGTGTTTGTGGTGTCGCAAGTTAGCACATTTGGTTGCCTGCTGAGTTGTTGTGGTGAGCGGTATGCACAGATGCATATTTACGCGCGTAATCACACATTTCTGCATATTTATGTATGCATGCAGGCATGTATGCATGCATGCGTGGATGCATGCATGTATGTATATGTATGTAAGTATGTATGTATGTATGTATGTATGTATGTATGTATGTATGTATGTATGTATGAGAGCGATATTTTGTACTTATGTGAAGATACCCGTCCAGATCGCTCATGCAGTTTCTAACCCATGCGCATAAACTACCATATGTGCACGTGACTGCATGCACACGCGTGCTCAACGTCTGTGACTCGTATCGTGTACTGTTTCCATATGGTGTGTGCACAAAGATTTGCAGTCTGTGCTTTCACGGAGCTGGGAAGCCTGTCAGATCCCGGCTCTTAAACCTGTTTAGCAGCCCCAAGAACCCCTGCGATGAAACTTTGCCCACAGACCTAAGGGCCATGAAGGCCCAAACCCAAACAGGTGGCACTTCGGGTTGATGCCTCAGCAGGGTGCAGTTCTGCAAGATCAGCTCTCGAAAATCTCTTGCAGACATTGTCGGACGAAAATGGGTCTTTCCTTCGTCCATTCAGCATGCATTCGTCTACATGCATGAATCTGGGTATTTTTCTAAACTAGGGTCCCTTTTAGGGTCCTTTTATAAGGGTGCCGTAAAATATTGGGTACTTAGAAAGGGAACCTAGGAACTTATAATTTACAGATATATACATTATAGTAAGTTGTAGTATTCTATGTTGTATTGTATGATGGTATCGTACAGTACCGTATAGTATGGTCCTATGGTACGTTCTATGATAGTATAGTACAGTCACAGTTGCGGGTCGGCCGTGGGCCGTGTGAGGTACATGCCTGGGGTGGCGACTACCGACCGATGCTCTGCGACACCATAGCTCGACGCTGAGATGCCTTTGGGTTTGATTTTAGAGTTCGACGTAAATACATAAATGCGTAAGATATCAGATCATGGCAGTTCCAAAGCATGGCTCACTCGATGCGTTCAGAAGTGCATCCTGTTGCTACGCAGCTCGAGACAAAGGTACAGCACCACATGTAAGTCACTACTTCGGGCCAGCGACAGTGGCTCCATGGCAGGATACCAAGATCGCCGCTCGCAAGCGAGGTTTCCAAGTGGCCTGGGTTGGATCGAGGAGGTCCAGGACCTGGGAATCTACACGTGGAGTCCGGCAGTTCTCGCGCAAAAGAGCTGCTTCCGTGAGGTTACGGCTGCAGATGTTCTGCAAGGTCTTTGCGACGAAGACAGGGAGCCACCTGCGATAGTGAATATCCACGGCATCTCCCTGCCTCGCAGTTTTGATGGCTCACCGGTTCCTCAAAATGTGCCCAATGTCTTTCCATATGATGCAGGGTACATGGTGCCCCTCTACCTAGCCTGGCAGCGACGTGGATCGTTAGAGGGCATTGACTTTCTTCTGGGTGGCTCATCGCTGGAAGTCCTGGCGCACAGGGCACCCATCGAGGCCGGCACTAAGTACTTGACCCAACGCTGCCCTGGCACAGACGTTATCCTGTTGTGCAAGCACAAGCAGTACGTGCAGAACTATGCCGACATCGGATTCCAATTTGAGAGACTCATGACCGGCCGAGGAATCAGCGACAAACATGATTTGATGAAGACAGAAAGCCTTCACATCATGCACGTTGCTGGTTTCACCGTCCTTTTCTCGGCCGATGTCGATGCAGTTGATGAACGTGGTTGTGCGGTCGAAATGAAAACAGGCAACCCCAAGTATTTCGGCACAAAGGTCATGTTCCAGATGGTCTCGAGTGGAGCACGCACTCTTCTTAGCGCAGACATCAACAAGAGGATGCACCCTCCACGCTTGAACGCAATCAACCAGATCAGGATCGAGCAACTGGTCCAGTCTAACAGCTCCTTGCTGCTCTCCGCAGAGAAGAACATCTCCGAGTGTCTGAGCCAGTTGAAGAATTCCAAGGAGATCGATGAACATTTTGCAACCGAGGTTGACTTCCGTTCAGGCGAACTGATCCTGAAGCCTCACAGTGATGCAGATATCTTGCCAAGCAGAGGTGAGGTGGAGCGTCTCTTGGCATGAGAGACCCCCGTCGCGCTAGCTACACACGACATAGATATACGGCTTTAAAATCCATCTCTTGGTTGTTGTCCAAGCTTTGCTCTTTCATGCTATTTCTAAACAATCGCGTGCAAAGAGTGAGCGAGAAACGAGGATGTGATGCTGCAGACGTGAAACTTCTATCATGGAGCCTGTTGACCTCAAGTACAGCTCGCTCTCCAACTACGTTAGAGTTAGAGATATTCAGAAATCTATAAAAATATTCAGGTTCATGCCCAAGACTTGACGCTTGATCCGAGTCTCGCAGACCCTTTTGCAAAGGCGTATCCCGATGTCCCCGCCTTCACGAGCTTTTCTTGACCAACCTTTGCCTCTATCTATACCTCGCATCCCAACATACGAGTCTGTAGTTACTTGTGCTACGATTATTACTGCTGCTGCTATTGCTACTCCTCCTGCTGCTACTACTGCTACTACCACCACTGCTGTGCTGCTGCTACTACTATTACAACTTTTACTACTTTTGCTACTTTTACTACTACTTTTACTAGTAGTAGTAGTAGTAGTAGTAGTAGTAGTACTACTACTACTACTACTACTACTCCTGCTGCTACTCCTACTCCTACTCCTACTCCTACTCCTACTCCTACTACTACTACTACTACTACTCCTACTACTACTCCTACTGCTACTCCTACTACTACCTACACCTACTACTACTACTACTACTACTACTACTACTACTGCTACTGCTACTGCTACTGCAACTCCTACTACTACTACTACTACTACTACTACTGCTGCTACTACTCCTCCTACTACTGCTGCCACCACGACCACCACCACCACCACCACCACCACCACCACCACCACCACCAGCACTACCACATACTGCCACCACTACAATGTAGTTACTACAAGTACAACTGTAACTAAAGCCGCTGCTAGCAATATTAATCGTCCTGCTGCACCGGCTGTTGCTGCCGAAAATCCAGATGACAGTAAGCAGAAGTACAAACGCAAGAGACAACAGTAATCATTGCAGTATTTGCAATGATGATGGTTTCTGACCTTAACAGTACGGGGGCTTTCGCGTCGGACTTTTACGGGATGCTTGCATCCTTTGAGGTCACCACCTGCAGCCTCAAACAAGTCGTAAGTTTGCGCAAGGTAGGGGGTTCGGTCTTGACTTGGAGCTCTTAGGCCGGATGCTGTGCGATGTTCTGAGAAAGGCAAGTTCAGATCCAAAGTTCAAGCAAGCACTGGCATGGGAGCTCCAACTGAAACCTCTCTGCACCTGTCTCCTGCTACTTCAAATCAAAACGTGGCGGGACGACTCCACCAGCATCTGCTGCAAGCCAGACACCTGATTTCGGCCGTTGGAACTACGAAGCGTGCTCAAGGTGTGGCACAAACACAAGCACCGAGCCAAGAATCGTCCGCTTCATCATCAGCGTCAGCATCCGTGCTCTCACTGCACCACAGCACCACAGACCCGTGCTCCTTTCAGCCCTCAAACCGCCCGAAGTCGCTAACAAAGTCTTACGGTGGTCTCGAAATCCACAATTGGCAATCGGGTTCCCGCTGCACCCGCCGCGATGGTATGCATACTATATGGGGTGCAAACCGTGCTCCAGCCGGTGTGGTGTACATTTTGAAGACATTTAGTGGCTTGGGAAGCTCAGGATTGCTAAGGGATTGTTCTTCGGTGCTTAGAGCTTGGACTGGTAGCACGACTAGGCACAACAAGTCAAGTAATTACCATTACGAACAGCATGTCCGGTGATAGTGTCAAATATCACTGTTGATACTCATCTGTTTAATAGTCATACTATTACCGCGACGACGAGACATATCAAAAGCAAAAACAATCAACGGCAGAAAGACACAACTGCTGCAGTTCCAACAAGGACCCACCTGCTCCTCGGCATCACCTATCTTCTCCAGGCCAACCTGTGAAGACTTCGGCTGGGCTTCCAAGGTTTGTCCGGTCAGTGATTTCAGTCTGCTTAGGAGTTAGGGATTCGATTGGCAACCTGCTCCCGGCTTTGGAGCTGACGTGTCTGAGGGCTTATCTGGCGGAGGAAGTAAGCGATATGGGCGGTTCGGCATTGATTTGAGACCACATGGAGCAGAAGCAATGAGGCTAAGGTTTCCAGGAATCTCATAACATGCTTGTACTCATGAAGGCTCTGAACCAAAGCTCCAAATGCCAGTCGCGGTCCTTGTATCTCTTCTGCTGCGTGCCCACCTGTTCGCGCAGCACTCTTGTCAGGTCGTCTGCGGCCAGGTCTTCGACACATGTTGAATCTTGAATCCCTAGGCCTGGGTCACCAGCTGCTCTCGACCCGGTACCCTTGCAGCCTAAGGAACCTGCCTGCTTCCGCTTCATGGCCAGTACTGATATGAAGCTGGAGAGGAGCTCGAGGTAGCTGGTCGGCGTGTTGTAGACATGGCGCCTGATGGGTGTGCTAGAAACTGGTGCTGCGGGTTGAGGCTTACGGGATTCACGGGGCTTTAATGCTTTGGTGTGCTGCGCGACATGAGAAGTAGGTCCTTATGTTGAAAGGCGAGACAGGTAGCTGGAAGGACCAATCCATGAGAAGGACGCACAACACTACAAATCGGGAGCGAATCGTAGAACGGCCACTCCGAAGGATCAGAGGGTCGCATCGAGGCTCTTGACGACGAAAAGACCAAGTTTTCCAGAGAGGAACAGAAAGTGAATCTGAGAGTGGGAGGGGCCACCGAAGAACGATCACAAGACATACTGCGCCAAAACTCAACAGTTTTTCCCCTCCCTCCGAAGAAGACACTATCGGAGACGAGGATATTGCCGAGCCCCTGGCTTGTTCTGCTCCAAGAACTTCTTGGAGGCTTGCTCCACGCTCATATGCATCACCTGGCTGAAGAGGTGCAGAGCTCAGGGTTCCGGATGACAGGGCTTAGCAGCTTGAGTCTGGGCTTAAAGACTTCAAGGCTGTGGGATACTTCGGGTCTTGATCTTCGATAGGCAAAGGTAAAAGCTAGAACTTGCGGGGGGAGGCTTTAACAGTTGAACCTTGCACGCCTACAGCTTTGGGTGGGGATTGGAGTGGGACGCGGAACGCACCTGCTGAGACGTAGAAGCTCTCGACTCTTACCCAATAGGGGACATGAAGCCCCTGCATCTGCGAACTGCAATCCCCATGCTAAAGCCTGAAACTCGAAAGGTCGAAACATGGAAAAAGGCCTGCCTGAAAAAGCTTCACAGAGCCCTCGAAGTTAGGAAGCTGCACCTGTCGAGCTACCGACGTTGAGTTCGTGTGCAGGTTACCGGGATTTGGTCGTAAAGCTTGGAGACGAGGGTTTCGGGTCTTGTGGTCAGGTTTTTGGGCTTTGCATCTTGGGACCAAGGTTTTGGGAGTTTGTGGTCAGCATTGGGAACCGTTGGGTGGTGAGAGTTCACACTTGCATAGGGTGAGAGCTCGCAGTTGCACGTTTCGCTTCGCATACGCTTGCTGCCGTTCGAGCCAGTTTGTAACTAAGCATCACCTAGTACAGTACGTCCCTGGCTGAGTTGTCTTCGACACACTGAAAAAGCGTCAAAACAACACGAACGATGCCTAGAGCAATGTGACAACAGCATCATCCAAGTCTCTTTGCCGAAATGTCTGCTCAAAAGGTCTATCAGCTTCAATTTAATATTCTATGCACAACACGAAGAAAACCCAGCATGCAAATACAGCAAACAAGTGTTGTTGTTGCGATGCGTTTGCTTTGCTCTGTATCCGTTTGGATTTTCTGGTTCGTATATTGCTCGTCTGCACTGGGGATGACATTTTGCAAGCTCTCACTGGCTGTTGGCTGTGCGTTTCAGTGGTTGCGTCTTGAGGCTGCCGAGGGCAATTATCCTCTCGTTGTTGCGCATGTGTTTGGTCCTGATTTTTGTGTCGGAGGCGCGGTGTGGCGGCCAGTGTTTTCGCACGGTAGCCTTGCATGCATGTACGCCGTAAACCCCCAGAGAGACAGAGGACAATCGCACAACAAAAGCAGCAGTACGGTGTACACACAGCATTGACACGAATTGTGGTCTGAAAAGTAGCCGCGCTGCCAACGACAGCTCATGCATACTACAACAGCATTTCCCGTAATCATACTTACTCATAATCCTTGGCCATACTGATCCCTATACTAAAGCATTTGACATGTCGACGATGCGGTTCATTGGTTCCTGGAGTACACGGTAATTATACGTGTTTGTACACTCAACGAAAGAAACATGCATGCGCGGCTGGTTTATTCGTTTCGTGTTTGTATACAGATACACAGATTTCTACTGCTAAATGCAGTCTTATACATATGTGCACACACTGAGCTCAAGGAATTTTCCAAAAGCGGTGGCCTGGTTCACCGTCAGTTGCTGCTGTGCGACAGAGGACAGTGCCTCTGCCGGCCATTCTCTGAACCAGTTTATCGTGCAGCCTGGGCGCTGATGAGGGGTTGGGGGTGTCACAATTTAGACGCATCTCTGAGATATCTTACACCTGGACCCCCTAAAATTTGCCCCGTCGAAAGCAGAGAGTCGGCGTAGAGACAGGGTGATCGAGGTTGAGAGGCCTTCTGGTCAGGGCCTGATTGTGCAGGTTGGGAATTCACTGCCTTTGTGCCTTCCGCTCGCCAGTGTTGTCTCAAGCCCTATTTCAGCCAAACGAGCGGATCCTTTTTGCACCGACCGCGTCTTTGGTCAGTAAACGGCTGAACCAAATCGAGAGCGCCAAGTGAGTGCCAGAAAGCACTGGGTAGACTTGGTGCAAGTTGCTCGGGCCTGCCAGGTCAGGGCACATGCATCCAATGGGGGAGTTGGGAAGTAAGACGCAGGAGTTCCTTTACCCCTTCAAGCCCAATCCACACCTGAGTCAAACAGCAGAAGTCTCCCCATCTTGGGCTCGACGATCCTGTCTGCATCAGCGTCGTTGAAGGCGAAGGCCCCCCCGGAAAACTGCTCACCCATGGTCGAGAGGTAGAGGATGGCGCTGACATCGTAGTCGGGCACATTGGCCTTGTCGACATGAGGCGCCCAATAGCCATAAGTCTGCTCTGCCCCGAGTGGATTCTCTTCAAGGTCCTTCCTCGAAGGAGGGCTTAGCTTGGCCAGCAAGGAATCTGCCAGCTTCAAGTCTCCATCAGAAGTTTCAGAGAGGTGGACGGAGAAGCCTGCGGAGACCGCGCGCTGCAAGAACCGCTCGGCAAGGCAGGCCACCAGCTCCTGGACGGCAGGTCCAAGAAGCTCCTCGTCCGCTGCGCCCGAGGCCAAAGGAGCCAAGGAGTCGGCTGCACTTTGTGAGAATAAACCCGAGGAGAAGGCCCTCTGAGCTGCCCCGCTGAGGAGACCCGTCTCTGCTTCAGTGATGGCATGGTCGAAAGCCATCCTCCTGGGCGAAGTCCAGAGCTTCCCGCTTTCCGGTGCGACTGCGGCAGCAGCAAGCAAAGTTTCTGAGACCCGAGGATGCATGAATCTGCTTCGAATCAGACTCTGCTGCACGGCCCGGAGTGCCATGGCGCTCTTCTATTTTGCGAGCTGTCATCTGAGTGTAAAGTCCGGTGGAGACCTGAGGCGAAGAAAGCGTAGAGTGGTGTTGGCCATAGGATTTTGAGAGTGGTTGGAAAGGGCTCTGAGCCAAAATCCGCTTGCAGATGCTTGACCAGTGGAAGCGAATCTTAACAACCTCGACGGCGCTCTTTTCTCTTCCACCGGCTGGAGCCGCTCCGCAGCGAAGGCATCGACCGCCTTTGCACTTCAGTTGCGAAGCTGGGCGAAGCTGATAACATGTTGCATCATGTTGTGGAACCATGGTCTTGCGACTTGGTATTTCCGGATCCTCGGGTCCGAAGACAAATCACGAAAGGGGGGCGTTGGATTTTGATGCTTGTTTGTCGTGACGCGGTACTGGCTGCCCTCATGTTCAGGCGGAAGGACACGATGATGCAGGCAGAGGCTTTCCACACGGTGTAGGACAGGAAGTTTGACTTCCCGGGAATGCCTTTAGCCAGCACATGGCGCACCACTTCCAACTCTAGGGTTCTGCTGAACTCTTGATTCTCATAATTTGACGCTCATTGTCAGTCTTACGATTATCTATTTATATATCTATGATTACTGTGATTCTTGCAATTCCTGAGACTACCACTGTAGTCACAGAGACTCTGCATGCATACGCCAAACGCCACACAGCCTCGAAGATCGGCTCAGCATTGAGAATGCTGACCCAGTTGTCCTCGGACTGGAAGCGATTCGAGTGTTGAAGTATCCCACCCGCACTCACGAAGCTGCTCGCATGCATTGATCCATACGCACTAACAGGACCTACCTTCATTCTCTCTTTAATCTTTCTTCCGAACGGTTATGTGTGACAAAAGAGTAATTACTGCCTTCTATCACGTGCTGGGATGAATTGCGTCGGGCATGTACAGAATCCTGCTGCAGCTCACGGATGCGAGGTTCACGGATGCTGCTATGGACTGCAGCTCGGCATCCCAATATGGATTGGTGCAAGGATGGTGCAAAGTGCACCTCGAGTCTGATGCCGCTTTTTCTGGGCTTCCCGCGGGGTCAATCAGGAGCTTCCTGTCCTGCAACAAGTAGCATACTGCACAGGTGCCGGCCCACATCTCGCGTCCAGCGGCTTGGTGGCTTAGTACAAAAAAATTACAGGCACTCGGAAGAACTACTAGCACCACACCAGGACAGACCTGAACAACCAGTCCAAAAGCCCAACAAACCTTCGCGCTCTCCTTTGTCAGGCTACCTATAATGCTTCCACAAGACCCTAAACAAACGAAAACGAAAAAGACTTCGCCTTTCTGTCTGAGCTTCGGCGATGCGGGAATTGAACACTAAACGCCTCCGCACCTCTGTGGTTGTCTCACACTGCGCTGGCCCTACGCAAGGAATCCAGAGGAGCCAACACAGTTGAAGATGTGCACTTGGAAACGGAGTCATAGGTCAGAACTTCATCACAGGACGACTTGTGCTTGACTCTGGGTTCCTCGTCTACCTCTGCACAAAGAAACCGAAACAGCACTCGAGCGTAGAAGGCCCCGTCATGGGGACGCTCGTGGTGGCCAGGGCCAGTCCGGGATGATCGCGCTGCACCTCCAAGCACAAAGCAAAACGGATCTGACTACACTCCAGCATCCTTAAACCCATGTGTTCAAGGTTGGGAAAGAGAAAGCCTGTCAACAGTGCTGACAAAGGCACTGTGGCGAGCACTGCCTCATGCCCGAATTCGGATGAAGCCTCCTGACTCAGAGGCAGATCTTGCTCGTGGCTCATCTGTATGCCTGGATCCTCCAGGTGGCTCGGCTCGTCATGTTGGTTCGAGCTTGGGTCGACCACCTCAGAGCCATCTTCCTCAGCTGACATGGCTCCCGTTGTCTCTGCGGCGGGCTCTCCTGACTCCGTTCGAGGTGTTGACGGAGGTGTTGGCGGTTCTGTGCGGTGCTGGGATTCGTCTGGCATGTCTGCATTTGGACGACTCGGAGAACTCGCCTCGCTTGTGTCTGCTTCAAGCACAGAATCCGATGTTGCATCGCCGTTTGAATGTGCATCCACATGGTCTCTCTGCTCTGGCGGCTCCGTCATCAGGCCACTCGTGAGAGGTCGTGTGACCAGCTCTTCTGCATCAGGCCCTGGCTCTTTGAATGCATTCGGCAAGGCTTCGGGGAAGAGCTCCTGTGTCAGCAGTCTCCCTGCTGAAAATGGCCCCACTCCAATCTCGGCTCTTTCATACGAGAAGCGGCGCAAGGGCCGAGCAGCTGCTGCCAAGAGCAGCTGATCGTCCATCTGGAGATGCTGCGAAGCATGCTTCAGCACAGCGCCATTGCGAAGGACAGCCGCCATCACGAGGTCCTTATTATCCTTCAAGCCAGCCGAAGCGAATTCCAAAGCACAAGGATCTTGGCTGCAAGCTGCAGACACGACCTCCAGATTGTTCTTGAGCTCATCTCCAGCATGCTCCAAGGCGAGGCCATTCCTAGCAAACAGTCTCGACGAGTACATGCTTCGAACCACACTTTAGAGCTTGTGAACAGGAGAAGACACTTATCTTCGAGAAGCAATGCTTGCAGCACAGGCTCTGTTGAACTGCCGCCAAGACGACCTGACAACAGGATTCGGAATCCAGGTTTGAGCAAGTAGAGACCTAAACATCTTCCCAAATCTGTTTCCTTGAGACTCCGTGCCCGACCTCCTTGTCCGTCTGCAAACTTTCATCAACGAGCTCAAGGGCAAGTCCATTCTCACGAAGTGCTGTCAACAGGAAACTCCGGCTTTCCTTCATCCAAGTAGGAGCATAGCTCAAGGCGAACGGGTTCTGACGGATGGCGATCAAGACTACGTCTGAGTCGTTCTGCAGCTCGGATGCGGCTAGATGCAAGGCGAGCCCGTTTTGCTGAACCGCCCGGCATACCACATCCTTGTCATTCTTCAGGCCCATAGATGCATGCTCCAAGGCAAAGCCATTGGTCTGCACTGCTTCCATCATGAAGCCCTTGTCCTTCTTTAACTCCTCCGCGGCATGTACAAGTGCAGAGCATTCCTTGCGCAGTGCAGCCATGACGGCCTCATGGTCCATCCTCAACTCCTTCGTTGAGGTGCCTCGGGCAAGCGGGCTCGGCTGAATTGTCGCCAAAACCACCCCCTGGTCCCTCTTCAGGTCCTTAGACAGAGAAGCCAGGACTTGTGGGTTTTGATGGATCGCACTGAGAGCGACCTCCTTGTCTCTCTTCAGATCTTCCGAGGCGTATTCCACTGCAATCCAGATTTGATCAATTGCTGCCATCACCACATCCTTGTCATTCCTCAGTCCATCTGAAGCATACACCAAAGCCAAGCCATCACGGCATACAGCTGCCAGGACGACGTCCCTGTCATTTTTCAACTCATCCGATGCACACTCCAAGGCCAAGCCATCGCGTTGGACGGCTGCCAAAACGATGTCTTTGCTCCGTTTGAGAACGGGCGAGGCAGATTCCAAGGCAAAGCCAGTTCGCTGAACTGCTGCCATCACCTAGGGCTGACTTGGGTTGCAATGCATTATCTGTGCAACATATTTGTAAATTCAATTCATGGCCTTTGATTCTGCACGATGTTGCTTGGTCTTTATAGGCTCTGGTATAAGCTTTACTAAATTACTATGTACAAAACAACCCTTGAGCAGTAATTCCGAAAGTAGTCCCGATCGCAAGCTCCTCGTCGTCCTTGAGGTCTGCAGAGGCGTAGCGCAAGGTAAGGCCATTCTCTTCAAGGGCCGCCATCACGACCTCCCTGTCGTTTCGGAGTTCGACTGAAGCATCACGAAGCGCACCTCGGGTTACCCAATACATGAGGAAAGGGGATCAAAAAGGGAATGCTGTGGGCATGGTCTTTTAAAGTCCGAGGAGAGCGTAATCTTGTAGGATGACTGCTACGAAGCTGAGATCTAGGAGCACAAGGCACTGGCATCCTGGCGAATTGCTGCAATCATGTGCTCCTTCTCCCTTCGGAACATTGCACGACTCACTGCGTAGCGGCCGTCGTTGTCAGCTTGTGCAGCCGAATCCTCGTAGGCTGGATGAAAAGCAGCGCAGCAAAGAAACATCGCTCATGTTCAGACAGCCGTTGTTCTGGTATGCTTGGCCAGAAATCGGGTTGTGAATGTGCCTTGCAACCTCCACCCAGTCCCAAATGACTCTGAACAGAGCCCTGATGCAGCTAGGTCTATGGATGCTAAGCCATGAAGCCGCAGAGCAAATCAAGCTTCAAGCTTGCCATGAGCCGAGTAGCAAGAGCCCAGTAGGGCTGGGAGCTCGTGGCGGCCATCGCTACGGCCATGTCCGCAAGGCGAATCCAAAGCCGAAAAACTAAATCTCTGGACCTGCGGTGTAGTGAGCAGGATGGCATACGAGGGCCCAGTAGGATGCGATGGAAGCTGGCACATAGAAAAACTACGTCTGAGCCAGGATGATCTGCGTCAACCAACACGTCCCGTCAGACTTCCTCTTCATACAGTTGCGCCAAGCTGTGAAGCACAACAACGATGCCGGATTTGTCTAAAGTGGAAGCCCTGCGTAGTGCCATCATGATACAGGAGCAAACAACCTGCAACGGCTCAAGCTGCTGTCTGTCCTCTGGCCGGCAAGACTGTGCAGCTTCCGGTATCGGCAGGTTCAGGGTGCATCGCAGCTCCTGATGTCTGGGGGACACTGGAACAAATGCTGGCTGTAATGGTAACACAATCACTGAAGTACTGTACAAAGCAGCTCGTTTGTTCACCCTTCTTCTCACAAAACCTGCCACTTCGAAAGGTAACCAGCTCGGCCCTGAGGGTCACGCCCGCAAGAGCAAGGGATCTTCGGCAAGCAAATAGCAAAGCAGCGCATCCAGCCCAGGCGACAGTGTGACCTTGCATCCCCAGCGGAGGATCTACATGCTCAAGGTTCCAGAGGCAGCCAGTCCCGGGCACGGGTGCTACCTTCTAGCTTCAACATGTCAGCTGGTGTTTTTGACACTTTTACCAGTGCTAAAGTTGGTTTGATGGTGGTTGTTGTTGATGTGGTCTCTGTCGCAACTATGGCTAGTGATCGTAGCAGTAGTAGCAGTAGCAGTAGTAGTGGTGGTGGTGGTGGTACTGGTAGCTGAAGTGACAGTAGCAGGTAGTAAGACTAATAGTAGTGGTGGTGCTAGTGGCAATGGCAGTGGCAGTAGCAGCTATAGGGGTAGTTGTAGTGTTGGTGGCAGTGGTCGTGGGAGTGGCAGTGGTAGTGGTAGTAGTACTGGCAGCAGTAGAAGTCTGTCGCAGCCGTCGTCGTATGGGCATTGTGAGCGTGGCAATGGTTTGTAGCACCGGTACCAGCAGAAGTCGTTGTCGTCGTCGTCAAGGTAGGTCCTTATCGCCGACATCAAGATAATCTATTGCGTGAGTATTTTAAGCATTGCGATAAACCACGCATAGTTTATTCATTCTCACGACTGGCACTGAATATTTGTCTAAATTTTCTACTTTCCCCACGGTGATGACCGACCATGGATGATGAGGGTTGGACCACTCGGATGAAAATAGGTTGGCGTTGTGGGATACGGATTCTAGATTTTGGAGTGCAGGAGTTGCGAAGGCAGCTACAGAGCAGCCTGCTAAACTGAGTCCCCCAAACTATGGGGAGCTGGCCATCTACGCACACACACAAACATATATATATATATATATATATGTACACTGATACATGTATGTGTGTATATAAATATGTATATATATATATATACATGTATGCATGCATGCAGATTCCTATGTTCTATCCACCGATCTATTTATAATCTATCTATCTATCTATCTATCTATCTATCCAACTATTTCGAAGAGTAAGTTCTGGACGGGGTAGGACTGTCGTCCATCAATAGTCACATAGTCTCAACAAACCTACATGGGAAGATGCGGCTCACACACACATGTCGGACCATAATGCATGAAGCGGTGGCACAAACGCTTGAACCAATGAGCGAGACAAATTAGCTTGATGGAACAACTACTCGCCATACACAGACAACATGACTGCGATGCGAAGAAGCAAAAACATGCGATAGCCGCGATATGCATAAAAAGTACAATGACCCACCTAGCTACTCACGCAAAATCGACATCACCAGCTATACCGCGTACAGCATAATCTTAAACAAATTGTAAATCATGGTGGCGGGGGCCTGCGTGGCGTGCTCCAGGCCACCTGGTGAGTCAGGGCTACCGCGGCAGGAGTCGAGCGTCATGAGCCGGTGCTGGAGCCTTGGGCGAGGGCTTCAATCTTCCTGCAGACTTTTAACGGATCGTGGATCAATTCTGTGATTGTGGCACATCAACTCCTCCAGCTAGGACCAGGTAGGAGGACAGACACTGTTACAGGGCTAATGGTTGGGTCTCTGGTTGGTTTGATGGCGCTGTTGGCACTTGTTTGCCTTGTTAGTCTGCGTGCGCTGTGAAGGATCAGATGCAGACAGAAGTATGGTCAACTGCTAGAGTCTGCTAGAGAGCAGAGGAAAAAGAAACCAAGCAGAACAGTTCGCATCTGAGGATCCTGCAATATAAGTCCACCGGCACTGAGAGAAGTGGCCAGGAGCAAAGTCTGCATACTCAGCTCGCCAAGTGGCTCCTGAGGAGTCATTTGATGAGCACATACTGCATACTGCATGTGCGAGATGTACGCCAAGGAGGCCACCAAACCGCCCACAGCAAAATCTGTACAGCTCTATGTGCACAGCATCCCTAAACCTGAAAACTCTGCCCGAACCTCAACCCTAAACTGCCCGGGCCAGACCAGATATGTTGACTGTCACAGCTATTGTCGCTTGAAGGGGAAAACCCAACTCGGGATTCCTCCCAGCTGCACCTCGTCGGAGGCATACCTGTGAGTCCGGGAATCCAGGGCCAAGCACCTAAGGCCAGGGCCAAAAACCCCTCTCCAGCAAATTCAGGGGTGCTGGGGTGCTTGAATCCTGGTGTTTCACTGAATTTTCGCATGCTTTGGTGCGTGAAAGCGCGACCGCGGCTCGGCCTTGGCCTTGGCCTTGGCCTTTTGTGACCTTTTCCCAGGGCTGCCCGTGAGACTCGGCCTTGACATGCTGCGGTAGCCTTCGTGGTTGCTGCATCTTGCCGGCAGCGCTGATTAGCGCTTGCCTTCCTTTCGCAAAGCAAGTTTGGGAACTGTTGCACCTATGAGGACCGACTAGGACACCAAGACTTGCTCGCGGTTCCCTGCTATTCTCCACATTAGCGTCGAGGAGAAGACACGCCCGTGTGAGAAGAAACCGGATGGGAGGATGCGTCAACGCTTGAAAGGCAGCAGAGGAGAAGTTGTGATGTCGTCCGGTTCAGATGATTTGCGTGGACCTAGTTACTAAGCTGATCTTAGGAAACAGGAAAGCAGAAATCATCGAAGCCTTCCATGGCTAATGCGAGCCGCTTATAGTCTGTGATGAGACGACAACCGGAATGCTATGTCATCAGACCATGGCACAGGAGTTCACTGCCACCATCTGCATGGAGATCCCAGAGGCTCGGTGCGCCGGGAAGCCTGCAACGACAAGCCCGACGCGACAATGTGAAGTCACCCCCGGTCTCAGTAAACCCCCGTCTGCACCCCTTCCACGTTGAGAGAAACCGCTATAAGACAGAAGGACTGCATGCATTAAAGGTTGAAGTTGATGGCGTGGGGTCACTTCTCCTCCAATGTGTTGTTAACTTCAACCGGACCCGAGCTGTGAGCAACGAGTTGCGCAGACAGAAGGCTGAAAGCACGTTTGCCGCACAATTCCTCGGCTGAAAAGCGCAGAAAGAAGAGGAAGGCTGCCAAGTTCAGGGTGATGCCTGCAATCGCTGTTGCAGCTATGCTACTGAGTGCTACTCACCAGCATCCTTCTATACCCTAAAGCATCATTACAACCTCCAGCAGCCCTCCCATTCACGGAGCACCTGTTGGTGATGTACTGCGGCTTTAGCGCAAGACGCCGCAAGACAGGCCAGCAGCCTGAGAATCTCACTGCGCTTTATCTTCAACATGAGAGCCATGATGCTTAGTGGAAGCGGTGTGTCAGATGTTCATCTCTCTTCGACTTGCGAAGAGACCATACCAATCCTAGTCCCGAAGCCTGAAACCCTGTACCCGACATGTGAAGATGCCCTGTGGATGCCCTGGGGTCGCTGCACAGTGTCGCATCTTGTCGCTTCTCAGACGAAGTGTCGGTAGTCCAGGAGCTTTGAATCACAGCCTCGGGCATCCTAGCAGATGTAGCAGCAGTATAGTAGTCGTCGTCGTAGTCCTAGGAGTAGGAGTCGCAGTTGTGGTAGTAGTGGTAGTAGTCGTTGTCGTAGCAGTAGTAGTAGCAGTGCCAGCAGCAACAAGCAGTAGCCGTAGCCGTAGCAGCAGCAGCAGCAGCAGCAGCAGCAGCAGCAGCAGCAGCAGCAGTAGTTGTAGTAGTAGTAGTAGTAGTAGTAGTAGTAGTAGTACTAGCAGTTTTTGTTGTTGTTGTTGGTGGTGGTGGTGGTGGTCGTGGTGGTGGTGTCGCTGTTGTTGCTGTGGCTGCTGCTGTTGTTGCTGTTGTTGTTGTTGTTGTCGTTGTTGCTGTTAGTAGTAGTAAGAAGTTGTGAGTAGCAGGGTGTGAAGTAGTAGTTCGTAGGAGTAGTTGTAGTAGTTGCAGTGGCTGTAGCAGCAGTAGTAGGCGTCGTCAAGATGGTGGAAACAGTAGACGTCGTAGCTGTACTTGTAGCAGACTGGATTCTGTAACCGACACTGAAACCAAGACCAGTCGGGTCACCCCTCGCCATTGCTGGAAACAGTCGAGGGCCCTGTCCACAGGAAATGGACGCTCCTTTCAGGGATCGGATGGTCACGCGTGAACCGCCACTACCAGTTAAAAGCGACTTCTGCTACTGATGATCCTTGCAATACTGTTGCTGTTGGTACACACAGATGGGGGAACACTGACTGACTGCCAATACTATTGATACTGCTATTGCAGCTGGTTCCGCTTTGGTGACAGTTTTGCCGCTGTTTGTTGTTCTGGGTGAGCTTTCCGGGTCTATCATTCACATCCATGTTCAGCTTGATACGACTCTAGCAGCACCCATGTAACTACCAATCACGATTGCAGATTGAGCATCAAGCATTCTGGCAGGACAGAAAGAGAAAGACTGCGATGTCGGTAGCGACGACAACGACTGTGCTGGCTACTGTTGCTACTAGTAACAGCGAGAACAACTGCGACGATAATGAGAACGACAACAAAATAATAGCAACAACGAAAGCAACCACAACGGCGACAATGACGAGAGCCGAAGGCAAAAGGCAACCGCACTTCTTCTACTACTCCTACACGTAGCATCGCTGCTGCTACCTCCTTGCTGTCACAACACTGATGCTGCTGCAGCTTCTCCTCCACCTCCTCCTCGTGCTTCTGCTTCTGCTTCTGCTACTGCTACTGCTAGTGCTACTACTATTACTACGACGACGACGACGACGACGACGACTACTACTACTACTACTACGACTACTAGTACTGCTAGTACTACTAGTACTACTGGGACTACTACTACTACTACTACTACTACTACTACTACTACTACTAGTACTACTACTACTACTACTACTGCTACTACTGCTACTGCTACTAATACTAGTACTACTAGTACTAGTAGTAGTAGTAGTAGTAGTAGTAGTAGTACTACTACTACTACTACTACTACTACTAGGCACTAGCACTAGAACTAGCACTAGC
>CAJNDV010011112.1:160112-190140 GCA_905221635.1 Symbiodinium sp. CCMP2456
ATGCATACATGCATACATATACATATACATATAAGACACATGGAGCTTTTCATAGTCATGCACAGCCAGAAAGGAACAACACCTAACTGAACATTTGATATACAAGCACAGTTTCTTAAACAGGGTGGGCTCCGACATGATTCTTGCTACCAGCCAGTATATCAACAGTAGACCTAAAACGCTGTTTGACTCCAGGAGGGCACCCGCTGAATCTCGTGGCACCAGCAACGGATCACGATGTCCCGATGGTTCGCCTGCAACGAGGGGATGGCTCGTGGGTTTTCGGATTGAGAGGTTGGCCCTTTGGTGTCGATGCCGAGGTTTATGGGGTTTGCGGTTGCAGTGCTCAGAGATCTTGTCAGGACTGGGACCGAAAGACAGTCTCTCTGTTCCCGATTCGCATGTAATTACGAGCGAAAGTATTGTTGAGGTGTCTGCGACAGATGCCGGCTCTCTTTTAGAAAGTCCATCGCAGGCTCTAAACTTGAGCCCTACACACCCTACAACGGTGTTCGAGATTCTGGCCTTCGGAGACTGAGTCTGAAAGCATCAGTATAATTACGATAATCGCCATCACACCTGTCACTCCTCTCCCCTGTTCCGCGTATATTTCTTGATAGCTCGAATATGTTTGCTGTCATTAATTCCCGTCTGTCTTGCATGGCTACTGTAGTGACAAGATCAGTTGCAGGACCAACACGACTATGATGACCATTCTGACAGTCATCGTGTTTCAGAAGATGACGAGTACCACGATGACTCGTTTTGTCACAAGCCATAGTTTCGATTGTGCCGCAAACAGAAGAAAGCATGGAAAAGCCGTCCACAGGAGAACAAAAGAGCCGGATTTTGCTAGTCCCTTTAGGGAGGGCTTTCGGCGTGTAGATATGTCTAAGGTTTCTTGGAGGATTCGTTGTTCAGGTTAGAGAGTCAGCAGCGCCAGGACCGATGCGAAGGCTGGCGACCTTCTTGGAGCTCAGGGTGCACAGCCCGAGGAAGACCTCAGAAGAGTTTTGTCGCACAACCCACACAACATGTCCAGTGGGTGAAAGATGCCTCAGCTGTAGTATTGCCCGGCAATAGTTAATATTAGTTGCTACTAAGCTACTGCTCCGGCAGAGGAGGCTGGGCCACCTTCCATCGAAAAATCCCGACGAGTCCAGTGGATGGCAAGATTTTGGATGTCGGCGTGAAGTTGAAGGTCCTCTCGTTTCGGGGTAGTCGGCCTTACCAGGACCCCGTGCGCGCCAGATGTCGCGCAGGTTGAAGAGGTAGTGCGACTTGGCCGGGGTCGGCAGCAAATCCTGGCTGGCTCCATCCAGAAAACCGATTGCAAGCTCGGTAATCAAACTCACATCCTACCAAATCTTACAGATCAACCTCCACTCCATGTTCTCGTGATTCTCTGAATCCCTGTGCAACTAAAGTACTTAACGCATCGGAACATTCTTGTCATTCTAATCCCTGTGGTCAAGGACGGAGCATCGTGAAGTTCTCGTCAAACAGGACAGATGCGACTGACGTCGTTGTGAGGGCTGGTGTTCAGAATGGTGAAAACGATGATGGTGATGCTGTTGCAAATGGTGCTGCTAAGAGGGCCGGTGGCTAAAGCCTGTGACATCTGAGAAAGGCCGCAGGACAAGAACTCCGGTCTAGTCTAGTGTTTAAACCTTTGCACAGGCAATCTTGCGACCATCTCGTAAAACCGCTTTGAAGCACGCGAGCTGACTGGCTTGCATCGAGTTTGAGGTTGCGTGCAACTGAACACGGCGAGTACTAGGCAGAGTGATCGGAATTGCTGTGGCAAGTAGAACTCTCACAAATCCGCTATTGCAAAGCCCCCTTCACTTGCCACATGCTGCATGGGTTGGTTTGCTGCTGCTGCGGCTGATTCTTCTGGTTTTACAGGGAGGACCAAGGGGAGAGGAAGTGTGTGCTCCAATCCTGCAGCGCTTGCTTGAAGATCTTCACCGTGCTCATGATCCTTGCAGCAACGGCAGCACAGGGCTTGGCCAAATTGGTTTCGGGGATTCGGGGTTGGGGCAAGGAAAGCCCAGCCGGTCACATGGATTGCAATCACGGGGGCATTGGTGGAGACGGGGGAATGACGAAAATCCTTGGAAGCTGTCCCTTCAACTTTTATCTTCTCGAACCTACACGTGTAAATTCATAACAACGAATATACTTGTGGATATGCACACAAAAGCAAGGTACATATGAAGGGTGCGTATGTGCGTATATATATATATATATGTATATATGCCAAGATAGCTACCTACCTACCTACCTACCTACCTACCTACCTACCTACATACATACATACAAACATACATACATACATACATACATACATTCATACATTCATACATTCATACATACACATACATACACACGCATACANNTACCTACCTACATACATACATACAAATTTACATCGGTCCATCGATGCAAAGGTACATAGGCGAAATGAACATACATACAGTCATTCATCGTCATTCATTTCCATATACATTGTCCATACAATCGCCTCCCTCTTTTTTGTGCAAACCCTTTCCCCCGTCTGCCCCCATCATTACATTCGGCGATAATACAAGTGAGTTTATTGTCATTTTTTCCCTTCCGTCCCATGTCTTAGTGTTTCATTCTAAACCCTTCATTTGGCAGGCCACGTACCCGGCAGTCCTACTCAGATTGCTGCTGCCTGCACAGTGCCCCTGCAATCCCTGCCCCCTACGTCCTGCGGCTCGTGCGACATGCAGTCCCTTTGCAGCCCCACGTCACTACTGTATGGCCCGCAGTCCTACGTTCCTTCGGCCCTTGCAGTTCCCGTGGTCTGAAGAGAGTTTTAGGAATGGGAATGCTTGGGAAAGGAGCTCAACTCACGCTTTCTAGTACACGCTCACTCTCGCAAAGGTAGGACTCCGAATGCTGTAATCCTTATTGTAAACTCTATGAGAGAGAGAGAGAGAGAGAGGGAGACAGGCGATACAGATTAAGCAGTTCACTATATGGTCTGCATTTAAGCGACCCCAACAAAAACCAATCTCCGGGTGCACCCTACTATTTCAGACTGTACAAACCGGGAGAAGGAGGTGAATGAGGTGATTATATGTATATTTTATTTTTGCACTAATACAGGACATGCTTGGCCCTGTCTGAGGCTGCGACATGCACGGGATAGTTGCTTGGATTGACTCATCGAACCTGCTTGGCTTCGTGTTTGCTCATATCGTCGGTCATGCTCGATGTAGCTCCCTCTGCAAGGGCACGCTCCTTAGGACCTCCAGGATTTTGGCTGTGTATCAGCGTGATGCTAAGTCGAGGCTGCGCATCATCACCTCAATAAGCCATGAAACTCCAAATTGATGGAGCAAAACATCTGGGCTGCGATGAGTTCTACAACCCGGAGTCAGACGGTTGTCTTCGGACTAAGGACCCCAGCCTTCGGCTTTTCTGACTGATCCCCAAGACCGGGGCACCAAGTGCGATGCCCCCGAAGTTCCCGCAAACATGACTCGCGCAAGCAATGTACCCTTCAACGAAGAGAAGTGACCTGGTGCTTTCCCCAATCTTGCCACGGTGAGTCTGTGTAAACCAAGCTAAACCCTATAAACCCTGAACATTCATCACTTCCGAGGGTCAGGCGCCGCGAAGAAGTAGCTGGCAATTGTCCGAAAGATCTGGGAGATGGATTCGTCCTGCGAACAATCTCCACGATCACACCCGGCACTCTTGTAGAGTTGAAGGTGGCAGGGTTGATCGGGGCCTCCAGAGTGGGTTTGGCACTCCTTCAGACTACTCTGCAAGGAAAGACAGATTTACCCGATAGTTCTATCACTAGCAGCAACGCTAGCACTGATACTGACCTGGCTATCAAATTACAAGCCAAGCAGAGCAACAGTTTCTTTGGTAGCATGGCGGCTTCTTCGACATCAGGGGTTGATTTTGAGGTGCTAGGCACGAGCCTACTATGCAAATTCTGGGCTCGGGTCCCCACTCAGAAAGCACCACCAAAGAACAACTCTCAAAACGCTCTGGCCTGGAGGTCCGAGTAAGCCAGTACCTGGATCGATCCAAGGAGTTTCGGCCGGGGGTAAGGGAAGCATGTCTGGGAAGTGTAAGACATGGTAAGACATAGCCAGGCCAGCACCAACAACCCCTCAGTCCTGTGCAGCCACCCAGCAACAGTCCACTCGGGAGAACAAACTCAGATTCCGACATTGTAATGGCGTTTCAGACCTTGGCTGTCTCAATTGCGTAGTACTCCTTGACAAGGCATGGCGTAGAGGCAACGGTACTCGATTTAGGGGCTTGCAATATACGGTTGACTGACGGAAGCAACATCTGAACGGACTCCACATGTCGGTCGCTCTGAGGCCCCAGGCGCTCGGTGATGAATGTGCCTCGGATGTAGTGGTGCAGTGCCGGAGAAAGGAAGTTGACCAGGGCCCCTTGACGTCTTGGAGAAGTTTGTCGCTCCGGCGACTAGCTTACGGGTAAACACCGAAGTCATCAACACACACTTTCATAAAGTGGATTCCACATTTGGTGTGCACAAGAAGTCACAAAATATGCTCTTGCCCCCATGTAGCCGCTCCGTATGCGCAAGGGCATGGGCTTACAGTACCAAAAAATTGCGCATCTGCTGCCGATCCATCATGACACATCAAGGCTTTGAGAGGCTTCTGGTTCTACTGGTGGTAAGTGTCGCCTACGACCATGAAAGTAAACTCATTCGGCAACCGCATTCCCTCCTGTACGAGATTACAAGTTCCAAGCTACTCTGCCCCAAACCGCGACTGACGGAAAGCCTGGTCGATCCTAACCCGGGCAGCGAGCATCTAATTAGTCCGAAGAGCTCGCCTCAAATCCCCAACCCCCACCCTCACCAACCGGCAGAGACAGCCTGTGATTACACCATGCCCAAATCTGGCCAAGCAGCGACCACCGCCGGGAGGCCCCATAGCAGATGCCATGATCTTAGTCATAAGGTGCTAGGAAGCTTCTTCGATGTAGTGCACAGAGCGCAGTTCAAAGCATTCCAGGGTAAGGCATGAGGGGTTCAGCCGCTGCAGCAGTGCAGGGTGGGCGGTTTGGTCTGTGTTACAGACCAGGTTCGTGGTCCAAGCTCACTTGTGTCGAATCGGTTCGTTTCAGCTACAAGTACCTTTCTGAATCAGAGTGGTGTTGCACCTCCGGTCGCGAGTAGCCACCTTTCGGGCGAGGACCTGCAACCACCCATCATGACGGAGACTTGTCCTTGTCTCGGGAATGGGGTGTGGGGGTGCTATCGAGATTTCATTCCGAGTACTTGAAGCCCTGCCCGAAAGTACCCATGTAGGGTTGGAGCAAGTATCCGTCCAACCATGCTCCAAGCAGTCAGTCCCGCACCATATCGGTAATGTCGAACTTCTTGAGCTCTTTCCTGTAGGCAATGGGCTTGCTGAGTGACGCGTCCACAGCTTGCCTTCGCTTTTACTGCGGGCCTTGTCCTCATCACAATTTGGGCATAACTTGGTTTAGGGCGTGGCTTCCTGGATGCAAGGAACTGACTCATGGGTGTCCTGTTGTACCACCCGCCGTGGTCATGCCACTGCCGAAGCCTCACAGCTGCTGTACTTCTGTGTTCGAGTCAGTCACCGAAGGATGCATCATTGCCATATGGCGATTGTGCTTCTGAACCTACAGTTGCAACTAAGCCTGCGGCAGTTCGATGGGCGGCTGTGCACCGTAGTACTCTTTCTGAGGCATGTTCCTGCACTTCGGGTGGACGCAAGCCTCTGGGCTTTGAGCTTTCTATTGTCTGGTTCAAGAGTAGCTGGAATAGCTTGCGTATGCGGGCGCCTGCAGATCAAGTTGCGATCCCTCGATTCCAATCTGAATTCATGACAGTAACAGTACCGAGCTCGACGACTCAAGGCAAACACACACGACCAAATCTGTGGTTTCTCGACCACAATCCATCTACTCCACCACTCCTACAAGGAGTGACCTGCCAAACATGCCAAAGGCACAGATCATCCACGAAGAGGACCATCTTTTTGCCGGCCGGTGGGCCGTAGACTCCACGGCGCCTCGGAATCACCCACCGTACTTACGCTTCAAGTCCCGAGACTACACCCTGCCGACTCGATTGGTGCATGGCTTCGGAAAGAAGCGGTTTATGCATCGTACGACCCCGCCTCTTCTCCAGCTTGCTGTCGATCAGGTCTTGGAACCTTCGGAATATTGAGCTGTGCGGCAGTCACCGTAAAACTTTCCGATTGTGCGTCAAAGGCCTTGACTGGCAATGCTTCAGCAACTGAGATCACAGCTGGTTGACATGCGTCTGGGCCTTGTCATGAACAAGCTCTCGCTTGACCCAACTGCAGCCGGCGTGAGACCGGTGTTGCCAATTGACACTGGGATACTACGACAGCGGCTTTGCATCGCTTTTGAGCGCATATCCGTGCTGCGTGGGCCCAGTGCAAAGCGGTCGGATCGACGGATTGCTGTGAGCACCAAGAGCTTCACAATCTACGAGAAACCCCTCCATGCAAACTCATGTGGAGATTTCTCATGCCACATCCAGCTTGGACACAGACCGAGAAGTTCACGAAGACGCCTGCCGGCGACGTGCGGCGTGCTGGTTTCGAAGCTAACGCCACCATCCCGAGAATAAGAAACAGCTCCACAGACCGGCCTTGAAAGTGCTCTGGCGCCTGCTTCTGCAACCACATGGAGATGTTCACACCTGGTTGCCAAGACTCAGCAGCCGGATAAGCCAGGCTCCGCAGCGTTACCAACTGCACATGCGACTGTGAGGAACTTTTGACGGAGTGGAGCCGGACTGCACCCTAAACTGTAATCCCTGATATCCTTGAACCCGCAACCCCTAGTGCCCGGCCGCAGTTTCGTGCAATCCGCTTGGGGCGCGGCTCTTGCCAGTTCCCGTGGGGCCGGGGCACAGGACGTGCTTGTCGTGGGTGATCAGAATCCTTACTTTCTCGTTGCTACCTATTTCCTTGATAGCAGTCCTTGACGAGGCCTGCTGCTTTCAGTATACTGCTTACGTCTTGATGCGACATCATGCTGAACAGTGATGCTGCGAATCTTATTTTGCTTATCAACTTTCATGAGTCTTCGGTGTCAAAATGACTTTGGCAAACGCCGGTATCCTGCTAGGGACCAAGCATCACGCGATGGCATGCGGTGCTATGCAATACAGAACCCTGTCAAGCAACAGGGATCAGGACTTACCTTTCTCTGTGTAACTTTGTAAGTGCTTCAATGTAAGACGTGTAAAACACGTATCCTGCTACCCGCGCATGAAGTGGATACATACAGTCACGTACACACTTGTGTAATTCTGTTGTCACAGTTGTCGTATTTCATATGGTGCTACACTTCTTCAAGCAGTCCCTCGCTGCACAATTCGTCCGAAGTGTATTGGTGCAAGCTGTCATGTGTTGGGAAAGCATCCAAGGCAGTATACTGCTGCAGACTGCTGGCAACTGAGCACGTAGCTGGAAGGCGTAGACTAAGCGGACAGAGTCCACAGACGGAACCACCTGCCACAAGCTGGGCAACTGTTTTCAAGTTCAGACTGGAACAGTGAGGCAATCTACATCCAGGGAGGGGGTTAAGAGGTTTTCCCGATCTGTATAGCTAACTCTTTAACTACATCTCTACCTGTGTCTGCATCTATATATCCATACTATTCATGCATACGTAAGCGTGGATACAATTACATATAAATACAGGTATAGACATATTATTCGAGTATATGTATATTTACCACATAGACATACACATAAGTTGGAACGGGTTGTTGCTGGAGAACTGAACATGCAAACTCCATATTTGGGCACTCTTCTCAAGCTCGTCGGGCAAACGATCTCGTCGTACTGTGCAGCGCGGGGAATCTCGAAGGCAGGGATAGTCTCCATCCTGGCGCTTTCAAACCGAACTCATCGATTTTTAGGGGCGGCGGGACGGGCTTCCGCTCGCTGTGACAGACCACGTTTACACAAGAATCGGTTTGCATCCTCAGGCACTCCGCTAAACCAATATCGATCCAAGACAGACGCGTGATCCATGGGCAGTTCAATCGGTCTGCTTTCCTCAATCGCCGCAAGTCAATCTCCAGCTGCACAAGCCATCTAGTCTTCGAGTTATGAAGGGCTGGCCCGCTTCAAACGCGGGATCCCTCCACGGTTAACACGCATACATACTAGATACATACATACAGACAGACAGACAGACAGAAAGAAAGACACCTGTATTTGTTCTACATGTACGTGTATATGACATGTATATGTATATGTGCATACACATATAACATGATGTCTAGGAGCCTATACTTATCTACATACGCACACATCATCCCGTACTACAGGATCTGCTCCTGTCACGCATCTATATGACATGCAGATGGACAGATAGATAGTCTAAGGCCGATGCCAGGGAACCCACTGGCTCTTCTGAATGTCGTAGAAGTAATCGTAGATGAATGCGCCGAAATCCAGGCCGGCCAGCCTCAGGTGCAATGTTCTCGCGAGTAGCTTACATGCATTGTAAGTACCTATATATGCTTATGTTGTAGACCGCCACATGCACGATAACATGCATGCATGCATGCAACATCTAGATGTCTATATACGCACGTACATACATGCGGACAGACGCTTTACATATATACCAGTACATACATATGCAACAGGCAGACAGGCAGTGCATCCATGCATGCATTTACTTGCATACCTGCTGCTAAGATAGGCAGCAAAACTACTTACACAGTAATGCGAATCTATTGCATGATTACTTGCTCATGCTCACTCGTTCTCTACGTGCGCTTGCACCTATCTGTTTAAATTATAAGCACGAGGCAAACACCAATGCTCCATCGATGCATCCAGTGTTCTACGTGCGCTTGTACCTATCTATTTCTGGTATAAGCACGAGGCAAGGGCCAATACTCTGCTGATCCAATTAGGGAGAATGTTGTCGATTGCCCTCTGAGAATATCGAAACTGGAAGTGCGTGTGCAGCAGGCCCGAAAGCTCTGTCGTTTCATTATTGCCGTCCCTGACCGGAGCCACATCTACTGCCGAAACACCCACTTGGCGGCTTGGCTCTCAGGTGTTGCTCGATGCTTCTCTTCAGGAAAGCCCTAATAAAAAGAGCTGCTGCAGCCCACAATTGAAATGAGAGAACTACACTGCTATCTTCTCTTCTACGTTTACATCCAAGAGGCTTGATACCATCCTGGACGGGCGGCAGTTCCACGTTCATGCCCTGCAAATCAAATTGCGAAGTGGGTGGGGGGGGGTTCAACTCCCGAGCGGCAAGCATTGAGGATCTCAGCCATGAGCACCCTTGACGGCTAATAGATGTCGCACTGACTGAGCAATACATACTTGCGGACTAGGCCGGGCGACGGCGGTGGTTCTGCAACTCGGGTATCACGGCCTGGACCTCGAGTTGGAGCCGCTCGTGCTTCTCCTGAGAGCGTGGCTGACACAAACAGGGCCAAAACGAGGATCTCAGCAAAGGGAAGTGGAAGGGCGTCCTGTGATTTGAACGTGTTTCTATGCCAGACAGCTCCACGGACTTCGAGCCCGCATGTGGTGTCGCAAGAAGAAACTGGCAGCTTGGAATATGATGGCAAGTACGAGGGCTCCACCAACACTTGCATTGTCGCGGGAATAGCTGCCATCTAATTCGAGGCCTCTCTTGATTCTCCAACGTCCCCCCTAACCGCCATGTGTGGTTGAGGGGATTAGTTTAGATCGGTTGCATGGGCCTTGGAGTTTTGGCTTACAGGAGTCTCACGCCCGCAAACCCCAACCCATCGGCCGACTCAGAACAAGAAAAGAGTCCTCATTCAAAATGGCCCAGATCAGCTTGGAGAAAGCCGGCCGTGTGGAACCTTCGCATGTGGCCCCCACGGACCAGACCTAGGCAAGTTTGGAGGACTAGAATGAACATGACCACCCTAATCATAATGCTCGCAGAATGAGACGAACTCGTCACTACAAGGAATTTCTAAAGTCATGCCAACCGAAGGAACAGCTCCAGCAGCAAAGAACAGCAAGCACCACTGCGACCATCATATCCAGAAATGCTGCGGTGCAACCTAGATCAAGAAATTGCAGACACCGAACAGACCTCACAAATTTGAAAGTTCGAAAAGATTCGGGGTCCGTAGCATGGGACGTTTAGAGGAGGGGTTGTACGTCCGCCCAGCCGTCCGCAAAAGGCTGTCCATCAGTTCTTCAAGCCTTCGGTGACAACTTTGGCTAAGTGCGCAGCCATCGCGAAGAAGAACAAAGGAGTGATGTGGGACACGAACTCGGCGACCTCGCACCGTGGCGGCTTTGCAGCCGCACGTCGCCAAGCCTAAAAACCGTGCCTCACTAAAGCTGCAAACCCTGCAGCGGTTAGCCGTTCTTGAGAGCGGCAAGCATGCAGGTCAGGAGAAAACGGCTTGTGCCCGAGATCTCAGGTGCCCAAAGACTTATACAGCAGATACGAAAACCATGCCCATGGCCCATGGCTTTGTCGCCTCCTCCTTGAAGGCAGCAGCCGGCCGCAGCTCCGTAGGCTGGAAGGGCGCAAAGTAGCAGTCAAGCCTGGGATGAGAGCAGTGCTATGTGGTGACTGATATCGACTACAGCTGCAGCGTGCTAGGTACTCTTTGGAAAACCATGGCAGCAGCGAAAACAGCAACAGCAGCAACAATGCCACTGCTGGTACTGCGGCACGTCTTGAAGTACTGTACTTGCGAGGAGGACGACGACGATGACTACCACCCCCACTATGACTATAATTACTAGGCTTCTGCTGCTCCTGCTCGTAGTCCAAGTCCGCTTCCAATTATTGTAGTGCTAGCCTAGTCCTAATCCTAGCCTGAGTCCTAGTGCTACTCTCCTGCTAGGCTACCTCTACTTCTTCTGCAGCTACTACTTCTTCATCTTCTTCCACTGCTATCTCTGCTACTACTGCTGCTGCCGCTACTGCTGCTGCTGATGCCGCTGCTACTACTACTGCTGGATTTCGACGTGGAGTCGGTCACTCAGGCCAGCACATCCGGAACAAGGACTGCACCAGATTCGTGTCTTGCGTCTGCACCACCTAGCAATAGGGCATAGGGGATTGTAAGTTGGCAGCTCAACGCTGGTAGTTTGTAAATCTGCCTCGGCTTCTCAGGTTTGCACAGCTGCCAGCTGAAGCGAAAGAGAAACTCCAGTGAGTTACACTATGCAAGCATGGAGGTTCAGCTAAGGCAGGCCTCCTTGCAGCACTTGCGGACATAGGCCACGCTGGCCGGGAGAAGCGCCTGACACACTCTGAAAGATGATGCCGCGTTCACAACCTAATTTTCGGGATGATCAAAAGCAATAAAACCCTGATTAAGGACCCTTCGCCACGCATGGAAATGCTACACAACATGCTGACGAAGACTGACTGCCTGAACAAACCAAACATGGAACAAGGAACAACCAGATTATGCAGACAGCTGACAGTGCGCAGAACGACATTTGCTTGATTGCAGAACTGCTCTTTGTCGAGAAGCTGCATTTGTCAGCGCGCCCGAAGCTCCTACTCGGACACTGAACGACTATGTGACAAGAAGGGGTCGCCTCGGAGTACTTCCGCAATCGTCGCTCGATATCTGGCCTTTGCACAGGATCCGTGCTCCACAAACAGTGGTGATGCGTATCAGAATATGGAAGCCTCAAAGGTGGGGTGGGGCCAAGGGCCTTGGAGACAGGTCAAGACTGTCGCGGTGGATGACTACAGATAGCGCTGTCATGCACGAGGAATCCTTCAACAGAACAGCGGTTTTGGTTGCTACCACGTCGGCTGAAGTCGTGAGACAACTAAGAATGTAACACCCCCAGATCAAAGCTTGAACATCCCAACTACTATGCCGGAAACAGCTGGGTTGGTCAGGCGCTGGGTCTAGATGCCGCAACCACACCGGTAGAAAACACAGGTTGGGCTTGGCTTCGCAACATCTCCTACTCACTTCAACACTTCTTGAGAACAAGGAAAATATCTCCACAAATTCTGGCTGAACAACGTCACGAACAAGCTGACAACAGATGTTCAAAGACCTGTAAAGCCCTGCTCTGGCTGGATCCGCAGCCTAGACAAGGTGTCTACGGACAGTCTGTGTTCCGCCGCTCTGACTTTGGCCTGGATGTTTTTCCGAGGCTCCAGAAAGGGCATGAGAAGAGATTTACGAGTCCACAGAAAGGCCTCCCAGATCTTGAACGATCAAAGAACCGCACTGCCTTGCACAGCTTTGGAAGACTGCCTGGGGCCCTATCACAGCTAAAGCTCAGAACCCGTCGCCAGCGCTCCAAACTTTGTGGAGCGTGGAAGTCACTGGCTTGCCCCGCAAGCCCTCTCTTCGGTCGTGCGCTGTCACATCTCTTCTCCGCCGCTGCCTTGGGGTTGGAACTGGCCGAAAGGCACCTCGCTCTCGAAGGACGGTATCACAGTGTCGCTGCCGACGGTCCTCATGACGAGCTCAAGCCAGCCAGCTCGTACATGCAAATCGCAGAAGCGTGGGCGAGATCCATCGTCCTGGCCGCGGCATATTCTGATCGTGGTCATTGAACATCGACATGAACAAGTATTCAGCATTCGACATGTAGAAAAACAGCGTGACCGATCACGTGTCATGCCACAACTTGCAGAGCTCAGGTGGGGGTCGGCACTTGCAAGAGAGCGTCCCCTCCAGGTGGTGAGGGATACCAACCCAAGAGACGGCATCTCCCAGGGAAGCCTCGCGACTATGACACTGCTTCGAATCAGGCTGGACCGGGTGGATCTACGCTGTCGGCTTTGGGGAAGCTGAATATTGTGGACGTGCTGAATCCAAAGGTCCGGTCTGATGATCTCCCAGATTGAACCATTCTGGGCCTTAGCTTCCGTGTGGGGTCTGGAGCCGGGCCTGTGAGCACCTTTGTTTCGGTTCTTCCGCCCTTGCCCTTCTGCGGTAAGATGAAGCTGGATGCCTCTTGTCAACAAGAGTGATCAACTGATGCAGCCCGCTGGCCTGGTGGTCTTGGCAGCCAAGCAGGAGGGCCCAATTCCTGGCTTCTGCCGGCTGCGCCTGCATCGAAAGGGCTCCGCGCTTTGTGGCTTTCTCGCTCACACAGCCTGGTTCACCGCAAGGTATATAGCTTCTTCAGAGAAAACTAAAAGGAACACTACATATGTCTTCTGCAAGTCAATACTGTATACTTCCAGCTTTGAATCTCATGGGCGCAGCCTTCACATCCGGCACGGAGGGCGACTCGCTGAAGGCATAAAGCTCCAGGCCCTTACCACTCTCCAGCTCTGAGCACACGGCGCCTCCAGGGGGGCCATCAGGAGGGCTCCAAGGGTCGCTGCGCTTGGAAGTTCATAAAACATACTGTGTATAGGGCTTGACAGTTTGGGGTTTAGCGGCTGTCGGGTTTCGGACTTCGGGGCTGGCGGAGTTGTTGGCTTCCCTCTCTGCCGCAAACAAGGTCAAGGCATGTGGCTTTCAAGGCACACGGTGCAAGGGCTAAGGATTGTGAGCTTAAGGGTTACGCCTGATGTTAACCTCGTTTGAACAAATCCCCCCCTCGATTATAGAACTCGATCCCCGGAACTTAAATTATCAAACCCCTCAATTATAAATCTCAATCCCGGGAACGCAATCATCCCATCCAGGATTCCTAAAAGAACACTTGAGGCTCTTTTGTCAGCCCTCTCAGAGTCGCAGAGAGAGAGTCAGCGAGCGTAGTAACGTAGTAGTACTGGGACCCCACCTCAATAGTCAATCCCCCTGGCCTCGGCCTGAAAGCAATCGAGGGGGGGTTTATTAAAATGAAGTCAACATTCGACTGCACGACATTTCATGTGCGACGAGGCACTTAAGGACTCTGCCACGTGAAAGTCCAAGTGATAGGCCCAGCCCATGGAGACCCGGAACGCACGGCCGTCCATGTAGGCCCATGCGCCCTTCCAAAGGAAAGGAGTGGGCTTTTGTTGGGCTTGCAAGGGTTGTAGAGGGGTCGTGGAGTTTCGGGACTTGCAACACCGAGGGCTCACACCACGCTCTGGTAAGCCTGCGTATTCAATGAAACTGCTGCCGCTCTTCTTGTTGAGAATCCGGCCGACACTGATTCCAGACAAACACACCACTTGTGTCTATCGAGTCTAGTTGAATTCTGCAGGAGCTTCTGTTGGGTGCAGTGAACAGGCCCTCACCTACAGGAAGGTTGATCGTGCACGGGTAAGGATTGATACGGCCTAAAATCATGACTTCTCCAGTTTACCTGAGAACTGACTTGTCACATAGGAGAAGGTTGCGGGGCATCTAGACCCGTATGTATGCCACCACAAATGAACAGACAGGTCCCAGGGCAGACGACGGCATGGCATGGGCGCGAAGCAGAAGGACTGCCCACTTCAAAACCTTACTTGGCAGCAACCCTTGAGCCCGGCACTGAGCCTCTGAGAGCACCACGGAGTCGATCCCGAAGTGGAAGGCTGTGCGCAAAATTTGCCCCAAGCTGTGGCTGGAACTGACCTTCAGCATTCCGGCGTTCAAACTACTAGTTGCTAGGATGCGACTGGCTGGAAGTGCAAAAATACAAGATTGTAGGGACTCGGGGTGCCAAAAACCGCGTCTGCCCAGAATTCATGCAACAGAGTTCAGTAAGCAAGGCGAGGTGGCCATTGCACACAGAAATGTTAGTCAGCGGGTTTCGATTCTTGATGCAAGAAGAAAACTAGCAATCGTTTGTCTATACATTGAACCGAAAAATACCCATGCGGCGCCTGGTCGATCACCAAGAAAGGTGGCGACAGGTCATCCAAGCACTTTGACATGGGATACGCCACGACGAAGCGGCAAAAGTTCTTCCTGGGGCTTACCACGTATCGAACAGCACTGAGACTGAACCCAGCCGAAGTGTGCATCACCCCTGTGATTCCTTTTGGCTTTGGGAGTGGCACACTAAGTCTGAGCTTCTGCCTCTGTAATCTAAGGCATCTTCGATCTGCAAGTTGTTCTGGATCAGCGTTCACCTGGAGGTATTAACAGCAGAACCCATAAGACGCGCGAGTTACTGCAAAAGATCCCCAAATTTCCCCAAAGTTATTGCACTCCTTCAGAGCAACCCTTGAATCCACAGCTTAGGGTTGGGACCGGTGAGGATTATGCCCATTGGGCTGGCCATGCCAGCCTGCCCTTGCCATGCAACGCACGCCAAACTGACAAGCTACTTTTGCGCAAGAGAAAAGTAAATTCAAATCGAAATTTGTGTCCGGATTGGATCGGCCGAGCTTCCGGGATCCCTTCAGCGCCAGCCCGGCATCGATCAGGTTTCCTCGTGCCTTGAAGACTGACTCCGAGCAGCGCAGCGATAGCCTATGTGCAGGGTGCTTAGGGCCCTTGCGGTTCGGATCTTGGGGTCCATAATAGGTTTTCGGCGAGAAGGTTCTCAGGGACGACCACGATGTGCCGTGAAACATGGGATTTCACAAACGCAGGCCCAAACAGCTCGAAGCACCTTCTGTGCTCTGTTGAATTCCGGGGGCTGCCAAACACAGCTACTAGAGATGCTGCGATCTCGAGTTTGAAACAGCTCAGGGTGTCAACTGACTGATGAACATGCTTGGGGCTAATCTTTCTCATGTGGCGTTTCATCACTCCTTCTCTTGTAGGCTCCTGCACATTGGAGCCACAATACAACACCGGGAATTCCGGAGTCCCTGCACTTTGACGAAGGTCACCCGGGCTCGGAAGACCGCGTGGGCCTGCGATGCACAACAAAATGTCGGTCAACCGGCTTGGAACCTGTAGCTTTTTAGCTGCTAGCCCAAAGCCCGAAGCCCGAAGCCGGTTCAAACCTGAGCTTCTCGAAAGGAGCCGGGGGGCTTTGTCTCGGCTTCCGAAGCCGACGGTGGGAGCAGCACGCTGCCGACTGTGACCCGGCGGCCGAGGTCCTCGCTTGATAAGTAGTTAGGCGGCTGCACAGCTCAGTGACTATGAGGAGACAATAACGATGTTGAAATGCTGACCTTCCATGAAGGTGACGGTTATTATAAAGTAATATAAGGATGGCGATGCGCATGATACACGTTATGACTCTGAGCATCAAGATGACGGCAATAATGGTGCAGACATGGACTTGAAACCTGGGGCCCTGGGGTCGTGCCATCTGTGGGCAATTTGCACGACACTGAAGAGGCAAGAACGACAGGAAGCGGTAGCCGCGGTGTGTCGCAATTCGTAGCAGTCGGCAGTGCTGGATGGCCCAAGTAGCGGCAGCAGAGTCGCGACAGTCCGTCTTTACTGATGTCAACAGCGCCAGTCAACAATTTCAGGTTCAATTGTATACGTCGTCTAACCAGAAGAAGTTCAAGAGCACGAACCCACATCCACAGTCAGCAAGAAAAAGGACACTGAAGTATTCCAGGAAAGGCACCTGAAGGAATAGCACACTCGGATTGTCCGGCTCATTACTTATACTCGGTCTCAGCTACTCTATTCCACTGATATACATGCTGCATGAAAATGTGAATGTTCATGCTACTGGGTTTGTCTTCCACACAAACATGCACCACACGGCCACATTGACATCTACAGGTGTGTGAAGCTCTCCCAAACCTGTACACACCGTCCCTGAAACCTGTATCCTCGAGGATTCCCTAGACACATATTTACGACAGAAGGTCCGAGGAGTCCTTGGCCTGGCTCAGCCGCTCCAGACCTCAGAGACGGAATGTGGTTGTCCGGGTTAGGGAATGTCGCGATCGTTTACGTCGGCGGTGTATATCATGTGTTCCTGTTCTTGGCCTGAGACAAGTTCATGCTGCGGACAGCGTTCGACAAGATGGGGTTGACTAGACACAGCCAGCGCGACTGGAAGTCATGTTTGCTGACTAACTGGAATTGTAGCCAGGATGTGCATCGCTTGTAGGCATTCTTCTTCAAGAGCGAAAGCCGCTACAACAACGTGGATACCGCTTCGAAGCTCTTTTTAGAAGCCACGATGTCTGTGAAATACAAGCTGGCTTGGTCCGCGATATAGCGGCTAGAGTGTAGCGGCAGTGCGTCTGCTATACCTACTGTGTGTTCAAACTTGATGGTAAGAGCTTGCATTCTGCACCTGCTTTCCCATTAGTTGGGATGGCTTCATAATCCGTCCTTGCCGTGTCGCAAGCCCAGCTGTAGTGCACGTCGCACTTGCAGGGCGTGTCCAGAGCTAGGCCTTGCTCCGAGAGGGCCTTCTCCCGCAGCTCAGATTCCTGCGCTCCAGACTGAGACTTTACATGACTTTACGTAGGCACTCTTTAGGCACTCTTTGGTTCTAGGGTGTCCGGAGTTGCGAAGCTGAACACCAATGAAGCCAAGGTTCATACTGGACCTGCCCTTTCTGTGTGACCACATCAGGCCGGTAGGGGGACAGGCGAAGGTCGGATTTGTAGTCCTCTGCGGGCAGGACGGAAGCTGCCCCTTCTGAGGCTTCTGCGCGTTGTCTTGAAGCACCATACGCTCTTCCGAATCTTCCTTATCAGGTCTTCTTTCTAGCATTACTCCTAGTTTTACCAACAAATACTTCGGTTAAGCAGAACTATAAACATCACCCTTGCATTGCTTTAGCCTTCAGGGGAATGAACGACATCACCAGCTGCCAGGGCACGACGAGGGCTGCGCAAGGCAGCCAGAAAGCCGAGTGCCAAGCAGGGTGAGGTACCAAGGTCTAGGTTGCGCCCGCCAGGAGCAGACTCTGTGCCAAAGAGTTCCGATGGGCACTGGCACTGAGGCCTGCTGAGGCAGGAACCCGTGACATAAAGACGGGTTTGCATCGATTTTGCGCAGTCAGCCCAGGCTGTCTGCCAGCACAGGGAGCAGATGCGCCCATATCACGGCTCTGCACTCCTCGAAACAGAGCCTTGCTACAGTTGCCAGATGCTTGGGCAGGCCGAATGCTGCGAGCTTAAACTCTAAAGGGACCGGTTCTGCTTGAGGCCGCAACTTGACAAAAATGCAGAATTACCGGTACCTGCCACTGTTCTGGATGATGGTCTGAGCCTGGTTAGCTGTGCTAAATTATCTGGGAGCCTTCGAGAGGCGAGTCTAGACACATGCGAGTTCCGGCGCAGGGAGCATGTAGCAACATCTACCAGAATCTACAAAAAAGCACAAAGAGCAGCCTGGCTAGATCTACGATCCTGACATGCTTCGACACCGATCACTCCGCAACCTCTACACTCTAAACCGCCTTTTCAACCTTAAACCTTTTCTGAAGACCCTCTTGGCCCTACGATCCGGACCTTAAACATCAATGGGGCCCGCACTGAAAGTTGAAAGTCTCCGGCAGAGCGGCGAGCCAGGAGTCAAAGAGAGGCTGGAAGCCTGTCCATGGCGGAGAGCAAAGTTCGCTTAGTTTGGAGTCGAGGGGTAAATTCTGGTTTCGATGACAGGGGATTTCAGTGAGGCTGTGGGTGTAGCGGCTCAGGATTTATACGTTTGAATGCTGGATGTTGAGTGCTTTGTTGCAGGCTCTTTTAGGGTCACTGCCAGTCGGAATTTGAGGATGTGGGATTCGAAAACCGCACACACACAGTCGTTGCTAGCAGTCGGTTGCTTGGATACAGTGTTGTCGGTTCGCTGTGCTCGTTCAAAGCATCTCGTTTCACTGAGGTGGGAGGTTTGTGTGATGCTGCCTTAATATGCTGCCCCACTCGAGCCCTCGAGCAACAATTCTAAACTCACAAAGGCCACTACTAAAGCCATGAACCACCTCCTCTTCATCCGACTGAGTCCCTTTGCCGGCCTAAGCTCTCCGGTTCCATGTAGATCATGCCTTGGCTAAACAGCGGCGAAGCACTGGTGGCTGGAGCTGGGAGAATTCCATTGAGAATGAGCTCTAGTTTCGGTTGCCACTGCATGATTGGGTTTGTCGACTCCGGAACCCAACAAGCGCTGCGGGTCCCAGGCAAAAGAACGCTTGGACACTTGCAGTATGCTTCTGGCAAACACGCGGATAAGCGCCAATGCGTCTAAGCTGCCGCAGCGAGAGACTGTAGCAGGAGAAGCCACTTCCAAGTCCTCCACAAGTGGAGGGTGCAGACTGATCTTCAGCAGGCTTGGCTTCCCATGCAGGGTTTAGGGTCGAGGGGCCTTCTGAGGACTCTGCGACTTTCGGATTATACTGTGTGCTCTTACTTCCTGACTGCGTCGTCTCATTCGCAATTCAATGCTCTGCTGGTGTCGGGCCTTCAATCCTTCAAGTGCGGTAAGATGTGAAACGACTTCACGTGCTGCAAGCCGTATATTGATATTTCATCCCTCTACAAAGCATGAAGCAGGAGCCCTGAATCCAAACCTGAACCCTAAGACGCCCTGCAAGCCATCAGCTATCCTCGACTTCGAACATCATGCGCATCTGTGGCGTGAGGGCCTCGAATTTTGGCGTTGGATTCTGGGTCGCGTCATCTGCTGGGCTTCTACTGTGCAGAATTGGTGAGTTGACGGGTTCAAGATGGTTCAAGCATGCGGCTCGAGGATGAAGAAGGCTCTGTTTACGGCCGTCATCACCAGGTCAACAACGAACGATTACAAAATTCCTCGAACCGCTCTAACAAGGGGGCATGCAAGGAGTTATGGAACATGTTTGTATGCATCTACAGCTGGAGCAACCTATATTCGCCTACTCGACTGGCTGATTTCGCATGCTTTGGGCTTTGGGTGTAGTGTAGCGAGTTTTGTCATTGTGCGCATTGGCCGGAGAAGTTCATAAAGGTAGTAGATGGTGGTAGGTTTAGCTGAGTACTCACACTCTCCTAACTCCTGTACAGATAATCTTGACAGTTAGCAACCCCAGATTAAGCCTTAAGCGAAACTAGCCGCGGACATCCTCATTTCGATGACTTGTAAGGATCCTGCAATAATCTCTCCACTCACCAGACAGAGCTTCTTGTTGTCGTCCAACACGGTGTTCATGCTCCTCAGTTGCTCTCTGCTGCAAAACTAGACACGCCGCATGTGACAGTTTGATTTCTGGGCACATCTGGGAATGCTGCATGAGTGCGCCATGCTCGAGTCATGCATCCCCCACGTCAGAAAATTCACACAAAGCGCGTGGCCTATCCCAAGGAATTACTTGATTCCGAGCTTCTCGATCCACAGTGCATCCACAGGTCCATCAAACATCACCTCGGTGGTGCGCAGCAAGACGCACGATTTGCCCAGACCATCCTGTTCAAGATTGTTCATGCCCTGGCTGGCTCTTTCCAGTCCGGCATCGTCGGCTTGCCGAGAGAGTCTCACTTCCTGAACGAGTCGCCTTACCTTCGCGGCACTGCGCTTGCAACACGGGAGTCTTGACCGACAATCCTCATGCAGTGTCTAGCTTCATAACCCCCTCACAACCCTGACCTACCAGGAACTTATCTAGGGCCTTAGATCAGCGACCGGATGACCGGAGCACAGCTCTCAGGCACGGGCCCAGTGATGGTCCGGCTGTCCGGCATCCCGAGTGGCATTGCGGATCTCCTACCCATGGTGCGGACCAAGGCTCGTACTAACAAAGAACGTCATCTTGAGATCGCTCATGTAGACACAAGAGTGGACGGAAGATTCTCCCGTTCCCAAACTATCGTCCTCGGCAGCGACGCCATCAGACCACTCGCGAGTGATCTCATCAAAGGAGCCGTAGAGCCTAGGCTTCAGGCCAAATCAGCGAAGAACGAATCCGAACCGTCAGTGCCAACGAAACACACTAAGCTTGTAAACACATTCGCATGTCGAAGCTGTTCAGAATCTCAGCTGCAGGCTGGTTCTGAGTAATGGACTTCGGGTTCAAGCAATGCACATGGACCTTTGGCAATGCTACACGGCCATCCCGAATCCCCGGACCTAAACAAATCTATCAACAGCCTCGATCTCCTCTATCATCAACTTTAGCTGCTACTGTAGCCGTCCAAGCTGCCACAAACCTGCGAGCCGCAACCCTCAGCCCCGAACACATAAGCTGTGATTCTATGCCTGGCCATCCCTGCGGCCGTGCCGTGTCCGACAAAGCGCGAATTCCCACAACGATTGGCTGAAGCTGTTTACCCGTATCCTCAACAGCCGCCGAAATAACGATTAGAATTCGTATCTTCGTGGAGGCATTAACTGTAGCAATGTCTCCGGGCAATGGCCCAACGTCGTGAGTCTTCTTAATGCGACAGCCGCCTCGTAGAATCCCAAATCCGACCCCATTACCCCTGACTCCCACACTCGCCTTCTGGTAAGCCGACGAATTCTTGGCGGGATCCATGAGGGACGTGCAAGCCCGCTGCAACCTGAAGGTGATTGAGGCTCTGGGCTTTACGATGCGTGCTCCTGAATGCTACTCCTGCTTGGGATCTGCAGTTAGGCATACGCAGTCTACACTAAACCCACTTGGACCGATGCACGGAAAGAGCTAGTACAGACAAGCAATGGCATAGATGTAGACAGAGGAGGAGCTAAATCAAACACAACAAGCAAGGTATACGTGCGCAGCTGCAACTGCCATTGCCATTGCTACTGCTGCTTCTGCGGGCGTGGCTGCGACTGCTCCTGCCACTGCGACTGCTGCTGCTACTGCTACACCACCACTTACCAGTACTAAAACCACTTTTGCTACCACTACTACCGGCATTACCACGCCAACTGCGACTACCTAGTGCTACTCGACTCCGCTTGCATCCGCAAGTTGTGTAACTGATGCAGCTCTATATATATATATATATGTATATATTATAATACACAACTTCAATCTGATCCGGCTGGTCCGTGGCAGAGAGCTACAAGCAACAAGGCCTTGCAGAACTCCTGAAGCCATTCTCGAAGTCCAGCTGGAATGCCCGCAACGACGAAATCCTAGAATTCCATTGATACCCCTAGAGCTCCTGAACCCTAAGTCCTGAAAGTCTTTTCACCAAAACCACCTAAGCCCCGAAACTCTTGAAGTTCGCATGCCTGGACCCCTTGCACTCCCAAACTTGAAGCCCTACAAAAACAAGAAGGCCGACCGAGGACGTAGCGAGCGGTAGCAACATGTCTTTCCACCACCGGTCGGGCCCACCAGCATCATGCCATGACCTCGTTTGATACAAGGCAAGAGCTCTGGAGAAGAGCTGCTGAGACGAGAAGGCAGCGAGCGTCGAGGCCCTGGCGCACTTGAATCATGTCCTCAGCCGGTGCTCACACTACATGCAAGCCGTGGAACCGCAAAGCTCGGACGCGAAGGCCGAGGAAGGTCAAGTCACTGGATGCCCAAAAGGACTTAAAGCCCAGTGTCGAAGAGCTCGAACTGCTTCTTCACAAAGTACGGGGTCGGTTGCAAGACTTGTGCCAAACCTTGCAAGCTGCCACGAGCTCAAAGCTTGGAGGCTTTAAAGGGGCTTCTGCAACCCAGTACCTAATTTCAGTAATCCCTTCCTGTACTCCTGGGCGGCTCTAAACAAAGAGCGCCACATCTATGCCAGGTGCATTTGCGTCTCAAAGACTCCATCTCAGGCCACAAATCCCTATGGGATCTGACACAAAAATCCACAAGGCTAGAACCTCCTGCCAGGAAAAACAGTCAGGTCTTCAGTGACATGCAGAACAGACTGAGCGTTCGACTCTCGGTGTGGCATGCCTCCTCGAGCCTGCTCGTTATATACTTCACCGGGGCATCTACCCTGTTGACCACAACAATTAGAAGAGCTGAGCAACAAGATGCAAAAAATCGCATGAAAACTGTTCACGAATCTTGCAACCTTCCACAAGAGAATCAACAACTCCATCTAAACACGCAGCAAGCCTGCCATAATCCATCTGGGGGCGCTCCACCTGGCCAGCTTTTCAAGACCCCCAAATTTGGGCTGCTCCCGATGCCAACAGGCAAGTCCAAGCCGATCCAGGGCTTGCAAGCCCGCTGCACGACTCTACCGAAAAAGCATCGCCACAAACTTTCCTGTTGGTGGATCGGGACTTGGGGCAACACCGGAGCTACAGGATGCTGCTGATGGAGTGAACGTCTCCGAAAGGTCCGAAACCAGCAGTACCAGCCACAACATGGCTTTCACCGGCAGACTTGCTTTTGCCTGCTCTCCCTCTCTCTCTCTCTCTCTCTCTCGCTCGCTATATCTCGCTGTTGCTTCTTCCTCTGCTGGGCTTGGGGTTGTTCGAGATTCCCCTGGCTCTAGGCCCCCCACATGTTATGGGGCTTTGAAGGGATCTGACAGTCTTCAGGCTCGTATTTCACTGTGTGCTACTTAGTCTGGACGAAAAGGCACGTCCCGCGAATGCCGCATCACATATGCACTAACTGACCGCATGATCCCTCTCTCTCCCTCACTCCCGCCCTCGCTGCACCCCAAGCTCATGCAACGGCGGCCCCGGGGAACAGGTCGGAGATGATGTTCTCGAAGAGCGGCAAATCGTCTTTGAGAAACTTCGGCACCTGGGCACAGGTGGGGGATTCCAGCTCAATGGTGAAGCACAACCAACAAGGCGAGAGAGGGGGAGCCTCAACCAAAGTTCACGAGCCAATGACTCCAATGTCAAAGTCCCATCGCAGGTGAACAGTCCATATTTGGATGAGGCATGTGCGTTGACGTCTCGCAGGGCTCGCAGAAGGATCTGCGACCTGAGCAGGTTCAAGCAAAGCCGCACATGTCTCCTGTGGTAAATAGAATCCACGTGGGGTGCCCATAGTTTCGGGGTTCTAGATTCGGATCGGCTGCCGGGGGTTTCGGATCAGAGGGGGACAGTTTCGGCGCCAAGTTTCGGCACAGCAGGAGTCAGTTTCGGGACGCGGGTCTGTCAGTTTCGGGGGCGATGTGGCCGGTTTCAGTCCGATTCTTGTAGGCCTGGGCCTCAAACTGACCATGGCGTGACACAGACCTGACCATGTCCTGATCCGAAACTGTAAGGGACCACGTTCCGAAACTCCGCCCCGAAATTCAGCACCGACACTAACCTCGAAAACCCTGAAACTCACAACTTCCGAATCCAGTTCAGTGCGAAGCATCGCTCTCAGTCTAGTCCAACTGGCTGAATGAGGCGACCACGGTGGATCCCATTTCCTACCCCGCCCCCCCCATCAGGCGATGGAAATGGAGGTGATCCCAGATAATCATCCTTATAGGCGATGGCAATGGATCCCATTGATAAACCCTTCCCCTCAGTCGCGGTTGATCCCGTCTCTTGAACCCGCCATGCACGCTCATTAGGATCGTGGTGCATCCCTGGTGTTAACCCAGCGCTCCGTCGCAGGATCGCATTCCTTAAACCTTAAACCTGCCCCCTCGGCGGTGGACCCCATTTCCTGAAAGCTGGAAGATATAGGGCCACCAAAGAAAGCCCAGAAACCCTCAAACCCGAAGACTCATCGAAAAGCCAGCATCGTTCCCAAGGCATCCGAGCTCACTCTGATCTGGGTATTGTCTCTTGTTCAAGCCCGCGGCCTTCCAGGCGGACTTGTTGTGTTAGGATTGAGGAGGGGGGCAGGAAACGGGGAGAACATTCAAGGATCAGCGAAGTTCTTCCGATTGCCTGGTACAGATGATGAACCTCATGCTCGTTTATCATGGGCGTGTCTCCGTCGATCCGAATTCTGCCCGAAAGCACTTAAGTCACTTAAGGTATACCACAGGGCAAATGATCATAGATTCGGTTTTGCATGCTCCAGCACTGCGGCCGAACATAAGACTCTACAGTTCTTGCTTGCTTATGCTTCAAGACATCGACGTGGGGCCTAGCACCACAGGTTGGCTCGATCAGGCTTCGTCAACCCATCCACTCATATCTTTCGACCGCCTCGATGACCGTCTTGACGGCCCGCATGCCATAGTCCTGGGTGCGAAACAGTGTAAACAGATTCCGCGTTTCAAGACTTCGTTTGTGCTAGATGCAGCATGCTGATACTGAGTCTGGAGATCTAGCTAAAGAAACCGGAAGAGTGTTTCAACTTGCGCAACACCATGCGAGAAGATGCAGGCATCCAATGCGTTACACAGTTTGACGTGGCATGAAGGTGTCGAACAAAAACACAGCCTAAAAGCCTGTTCCGCACGGGCAGGCTTTCACCACAGCTTCAGCTGATTTCCTCTAGGCTGACAAGCAGCTGTATGTTGAAGGAATCACAACCCGAAACGCATGGGGATTGTAGGGTGCTGCACAAGCGAATGATCTACCCAGTGCTACATAGATATCGCACAGACACCACATTCTACTTCTTGCTTTGGATGCCATGTTGGTATATCTTTTGGATTCTTTCGTGCGCCACTTCTGGTAGCTCTCACGCACCGGGAACTGAATCTAGGGGCATTCAATGAATGAAACAAATGCTGTGGTAGGGTGCAGCCGCTGAGACGACAATCGCACGAGGCTGATGGTTTCTTCAAGGGGCCTTGGGCACCTACATCTTACCTCTTCGTCTAGAACATCGCTATACCCTTCAAGTGCCCGCCAGCGCCCAATACACCACGAACCGAACCCTGGAAAGCACATCCCCCTCCGGCATGCAGGAACCCGGCATAATGCGATTGAGCAGAGAGCTGCTCGGAACAGAGCTGGAAAGTGGTGACCTGCATTGGAGGGGTTTCGGACCGTTTCGGATGGATTGGTGTTCACATGTGTGTACCCACCCACCCACCCACCTACCTACTTACCTACTTACTTACCTACCTACCTACTTACCTACTTACCTACTTACCTACCTACCTACCTACCTACCTACCTACCTACCTACCTACCTACCTATATGCGCTGGCGTCCGCCGAGCATGTTACGCGCCAGATCCTTCTACTGAGCAAGGCAACAGCGACAACTACAGTAAATGATAACTGCCAGGATCAGAAGCAATGTCGTAGTGAGCATAAACTAACAAAAGTTATTCTGCAACACGTAGTACTGGTAAGAGTCCTCTCAGCACCGACACCACATCGAATAGCAATACCGGCACTGTTAACAACGACAACTGCAGCCATCACAACACGACTCTTCGCAAAGCCCCGCACCATCTTCTTCGCAAGGTGTCTTCCCTTCTCGAAGCCGAAGGCATAGAAGCTAATCTCTCCAATGAGCCCTGGGCAGCTGGGCTGAGCAATGGCTTGGCTTGACATAAACGCGACCTGAACATGAAAGCTGCCAGTCACATGGCACTGGCCCTTCGCTGCTATTCTTCCTGTTGTTCCGATCAACGTGCTTCTTTCGGATTCAGATGATTTTGCCTGATGAGTGTTGGAACCTTGTCTCTGCCCGTCTTTCACTTGATGGGACGGGTCTCTGTGAGGTTATACTTCACGCAATCATCATTGCCCGACTCAGAGACCGACCGTCAAGGGATCCCTCAACCAGCTGGAGGTTAAGGCTACAGTTGCTACAGTTCCTCAAACATAGGCACATATTGCTTCTCAATATAGATTTCATAGGCCAGCAACCTGCTATCTCAGTATCTGGAGTCCTTCTGCGGACTATGGGGTCCCGATCTGCATCTGGGCTCCATTGCTGGTGCAGATGCTGGCAGCTCGGGCTCTACGGGGCACCGCTTGCCAGACGCTTGCGGTTGGCAGTTATCATTCCGTCGATCTTCAGGTCTGACACAAGTGGAATTCGCGCATCTGAGCTGCAGGCCATAGTCTGGGACCATCATTGCCTCAGCCCGAAGTCATTGGTCGAATTGGCCAGCAAGCAAGGTCAATCTCCCAGTTCATCCCACGCCCCATGCCGTCATATCCCCCCACGCATTTGCGAATTTCTCAACCCGCCTACCAAAGCAACATTTCCAAAACTACAATACACAAAGCATCTCCTAATATCCAACCACTAACCCATAACGCAATCCAGAACACAAAAACACGTCCCACAACAAAACCAAGATCCAAAACAGAATCGCAAAACCGATCGGAGGTCTGGAGTAAGCCACCCTAGTGGAAAATCCTTCCAAGGCTATAATCTCCCTGAACTTGGAAATGCCCTCGGCATGGGATGTTACTGGGATGAATTTGTGAAATGCTGGTTACGTACGTGCAAATATGTAACAAGAAACTGCAAAAAGTGTTGCCAATCCGTTTGGTTCTTGGCTGTCTGCTTGTTTTGTCACTTCTTCTCTGCAATTTCCCATATAATATGCACACCGGCTATACGGCTGATTAAGGCATTTAACATCTGATATTTCCTGTTTCCTCTATGTCCAGAAGCTTCCGCCATTAATTGATGCACTACCGGTACTGCCCCTTATAGCCCCAATCCCAAAGCTGAGGCCCTAAGTACGGAAACCCAAACCTCGGGCTCCGCGCCATGGGTCGGAAGAGTGCTGCCAGGTTGTCCGGCAGCTCGGAGCGCCCGGCCTCAGAAAAAACCAATACGCCCGAATTGGACATCGTGTGAATGTAGGTGTGGAGGTGTAGACTTTTTCGTGGGTGTCTGTGGATGGACTTGGAAGGCCTTCCATTTTTGGCCTGGAGGTTCAGCTTGAGTTTAGGTTTGTCAGAACGGCGGCACCAGCAAAGATCTTGGGTTGTGGCCTAATGGCTCTCAGCATCTGTACCCAAGCGTCCATGACGCTTGACGATGCAGGGGCGCTGAGTGTGGATTCCTTTTGAAGTCGAGACATGCTGCTGGGCCCGACAACTCATAGCTTTGAGGCTTCACTTCACCGAAGGCCTCCTGATCTGCTGAAGCCTGAATCGCAACTTCGACCGCAAGTTCAACCCAGAAATACAACGCAGCGCTCAGAGCTTGGAAGCCAGCGAAACCACAGCGTGCACTTTCATCAAGGCTAGGGCATATCCAGGATTCATGGTGATGAAGACATTGAACCTGAAGTGAGCACGACTGCATCAAGCATACTGACCTTGATCGTTACCGTTACAGGTATCACATTCGAGAGGTGAAGTTTGGGGATGCAGCGATCAGAATTGGAGAAGGAGCCGAAGCTGCAAAATGCACGGAAACCGGCATCCGTTCCGAGCGTGTCTGCAGGAGCCAGCCACGAGTAGATTCAGAGAAGTCTGTCGAGGCTCGAGCTGCGAGCCGTTGCAGACTAGGCCATCACCGGCGCCTGAATTAAGTCTCGACAAGGTGCGTAGGCTTCATGGTGATCAAAGTGCCATCGAACCTTGGCATGCCGGCAGCACGACCAAGACACGATATTGATTTGGGGATGACGTCTGGCCACACTCTGTCATGCGTTTGCGAGACCCAATCCGAATCAGCATCCGCAATGCCGAAGATGCCACGTCTTTCGGGCGTCGAGTCTCGAGGTTTGCTTGGGAAGGCCATTTCTCTGCAACCGGTGCGTAGATAGATGGTCTTGCACTTGTACTACTACTACTACTACTACTACTACTACTACTACTACTACTACTACTACGACGACTGCTACTACCACTACTGCTGCTGCTGCTGCGGCTGCTGCTTCTACTACTACTACTACTACTACTACTACTACTGCTACTGCTACTGCTCCTGCTACGCCTACTAATACTACTACTACTACTCCTGCTGCTGCTGCTGCTGTTGCTGCTGCCGCTGCTGCTACTACTACTACTACTACTACTACTACTACTGCTACTGCTACTACTGCTGCTACTACTGCTGCTACTACTACTACTACTACTACTACTACTACTAGACTGCTAGTACTACTACTACTACTACTACTACTACTACAACTGCTACTACTGCTACTACTACTACTACTACTACTACTACTACTACTATACTACCACTTCTGTACTACTCACTAATTACGTCTGATGCTGCCTACACTGCTACTACACCCACACTGCCACATCGACTGCCGTCATCATCCATGCCGCCTGTACAGTACCACTGATGCTCCCCCTCGTCGTTCGTTCTCCTTGCGACGCTCCTCTTCCCGCCTCCTGGTCATCATCCTGGTCCTGCTAAAGTTATCTCTCTACCACTAAACAATACTGCTGCAATAAGAACCTGTTTATGCTTATAGAATCCCTCGCAGTGTAGTGCCCTGGGCCACCAGCTCCAGCTCCGTCGTGTCGTTGTAGGATTCAATGGCCTGCTTCGCCGAGAAGAGCTGGAGCCTGCACATGAGAGACCATTGTTAGATCGTCCTAACATGAGATTTCAGTATGGCCCATGTACGAGACATTGATTTGGTGCCTCTAGCGCTTTCTGTCATTTACAAGCCAGCTCGACCTTGGGCCTGCCGGTCGACTTTGGGAAGAGTGCAGGGGTTGGCATGTTCGGGAGTTCGAGAGCCCTGGGCCCAACAAATAACGCCGTGCTTTCGATCTTGCAGGATGCCTGTGAGGAAATAGCTTTCAAGTTACCTGTTCAGGCACCTCATCAAACTAGAAGAACGAATGAAGCAGTCGCAACGTGTAGGGTGTTAGGATGGCGGAAGCCGTGATTCAAGAAAACTTGAAGGCGCAGGCCTGGCAATCGGCGACTTTTTCTATGCTCTCTGCACAAAGCTGAGGCCCTGGCAGCTGTTGGGCGATGACGCTCAGCACTTCAATGTAAATACGATTGAACCTGGCCATGACAGGACTGCTAGCTGCTAGGCTCACATGTCCACAGTGCTGGTAGTCCGACCCCAGCTTGGCGCACGACTCGCCGAAACTGTAACAACGCAGTTTGCCTCGGGCTGAAACCCTGGCCCTTAGCCCGGAGCCGATATGACTCACTTTCCGAGAAATCATGCGGCTACCCCGAGAACACAAGATCCCAGACTTCAATGCGCCCGGAAGCACAAAACACACAATAACAAAACACACATGCACACACAAGCACACACACACACACAGATACACACGCACAGACACGGACACACGGACACACACACACACACACACGAGTGTGTCTGATTATCCCCTTGACTTGGGTGATCACTTTGGCGAAGATGCATAGCCACAGAGACATTCCCGATCATTGTCTCGAAAAGCTCTGCATCAGCTCCTGAGCCCCGGTGGATAAAGATTGTGTGGTACGCTCCTATACCTTGCTCACGGGGTTCCCCCCCCACACACACACACACAC
>CAJNDV010011112.1:190169-205476 GCA_905221635.1 Symbiodinium sp. CCMP2456
CACACACACACACGCACGCACACAACGGCTTGAGATTCTCTTCAAACTGGCTGGCGCAGCTCGTCGAAGCAGCACCAAGCGCCCGAAGACGCAAGGCCTAGCTGGAACATGCGATGCAAGGGAGTGGGCCGGAGTGGTGGGCGGGAGGCTGGGAACAGCGAAAGCAAGGATGTGCTCTGAACACGAAGGCATATTATGGCATATTGCAGGGCCTAGACGGCTGCATCTCTTCATAGTGAACTTACGAACAAGCTACACAAAAAAAAAGACCAGGGAGATCGCAGATAAACCCTAGGCAAAACGAGGACATCATAGCGTATACATTCAAGTCATGCAAGAAAATGTCTTTTCGCTAGGTGCCTTTGAAGAACTTGCCGACCATCAAGTAGTCCTGCACACGACAAATTGGTGCCAACGGACTCTGGCCGAGAGTACTCAACATGAAGCTCATCACAGGACTCTAGGAAAATTGTTCAAGGGCGAAAGGCTTGCCTGCAAACTAGTGGAGTCAACCGGAGTTTCGAGGCACGGAACATCCAACTCTGGCACGACGAACAGTCCATCTCGGGCGAGCAGTTGAAGACCACACACCTCAACTTCACAGGTTTCTGCGGAACGGGCCAAATTGGGCTGCACCTCAAAGAAGCTTAAGTTCATCTTTCCGGCTCTTGCCATGCTTTGCTGCAACCTGCAGCACCGGAACTGTGTAGGGCCCTACCCACCTTCCTCGCCTAGACCCACTCACGTGCTCGACCAGTAGAGCCTGCAGCGACGCTTCTACGGGCGGCCGAGGCACTGCTTGGCCAATGCTTTGGCGAGATCCTTCGTCGTCTCCGTTTTCCCGGTGCCTGCAGGAGACGAGCCAAATGGCCGAAGCTCACATCGCAGCGGCATGCTGTCTTGCACGTGCTCGGGGTGTACAATGTCTTTTGGCCTGGTGACGATGGCAACTGGTTGATTTATTGCGGCTTGCTAATGATCCTTTGCAAGTCTTGCCCATTCTGACTTCTCTTGCTGCATTATCCTTGCTCTTGCTGGCTTCACCATGAAACGAGCTACACTAGAATTCACAAGTTTGGCCATGGTCAAGATGGTCTCCTCCGTCGTTCCACATTGAGAGACAGGACATGCTACCAACAATGCTGAACCTGCTGACGATATCATAACTGTTCTGTGCACAAGTGCGGCGGCTCATTCCCCAACCCTAGTACTGTTGTTAGACGAGTCGTTAGAGGAGTCCATCTGATATCATCTGATTGCCATTCTCACGCGCATTCCCATACTTCAGACAGTTCCTCATGCTGACAGTGCTGGCGCTCTGCCCCTCATGACAGAAAATGGTATAACTTCTTCATTGTAGCAAGATTGGCAGTCACCCCTATCGCTACTACGTCGAATACGTCCATGAGTAATTAGTACAAGCCGTTGCTGCTATAGCTTCTTTCGCTAACACGCCCTTTCCAATGTCATGGCCCCATGGCTACTTTTGCTTTGATGTCCGCAAGCTGATGCAGCAGCAGTGTGTGTGTGTGTGTGTGCGTTAATGCGCCTGCTTATGGCTACAGTTATTACATATTTGTGACATTTGAACACACCTGCCCGCATTCGCAAGGCTTTCCGAAGGGTGCCTGCGGGACCAGCTGGCGCCCCACCCAGGTTCAGGCTTTGCGCTCCCATCAGAGTCATGTAGCACCTATAGCTAGAACCGGCAGGCGCCCGAAAGGGTGTAGCGTGGAGATCATGGTGAGGCTCGTTTGACAGGCCGCTTGCAGCTATCTCAAGATCCATGCAAAGCTCAGACCCGAGCATGTCCGTGAGTGGTGTGATCACCAGGCGGAAGGAGTTTCCCAGGTACTCGTAACCTTGCTCACCACGAACATTTCAACAACTCCAGTACCAAAGCCGAGAGTCATCTTGGGGTCGGCCCATGCAAGTTTGCATGCCGTCTCGCCCGTTACAGCAATGGGAAGGGACACTTGAAAGACTCTGCGACTGTCTGATGCATGATTTCGGCCGTCAGCTGCCTGACAGTGTATGCACAAAGCGCTCCAGATCCTCCCACTTACACCGAGTGATGGTGAGTTTCTGCAGCAACATTACCATCACCATTTGTCAAGGTCGCGGCCGTAAGGGAAGGGAGTCTGAACCATGCGCACCCACAGGTTCTCGGAGTTCCGATCATCCATCTGCCAGGAGTGGCAGTCTGTCGGAAAGGGCTCATACGATTGGATAGGATAGTAGCTCGGATATTCGAGGCTTCAAGGTGCAGTTTTACCGGTCCTGCGTATGTACCTTTGCCGTGGTGATCTACTCCACCTAATCACAGGGGCTCCTCACAATCAGCGTCATGCTTTGCCCGACACCTCCCAGTAGTAGCGCAGCTGTGAGATCCACTCGAAGGAGAAGACGTCCGTCTGACGGGATGGCACTGGAGGCTTTCTGCATCGCGCCGTTGTTAAGGTTGGCAGTTGACACCCTCCGGCGGTTTTAAATTCTCAGAATGCGCTAGCAGTGATTTCTAGTACTGGCAAAAGCTTGCAGTCGACTAAACATCTCCGAGACCGAAAAACAGGAACAGGACAACATGAGCACAGAGCACATATCGACGACTGAAAACACTCAAGTCCTCAGTTCCCGACAATGTTGTCTTTGGCCATCTTTTCCACGGTGTCCTGGCTGATCAAGCTTGCATTCAATGTCAAAACTACTCGAGCACAGACCACAAGATTTGCTCCGACAGTGCTTTCTGCACTAAAACGGGCGATCGCCCCTAAGTTCCTAACCGCTGACGCTCATAACCCAGGTCTTAAACCCTTGGGGAGGGTCGTCGAAGTGTCGACGGCCTTCGGGATGTTTTAGGGGTTCAGGGTTTATGGGCTCTCTGCTTAGGGTTTTGGGGCTCCAGGTCTACAAAGTCGGTTGACTTGCGGATTGCAATCAGGCCTTGGCATGCACATCGATGACGATGAGTGCACCAATGCTCATGCGCCTCCCCGCAACATCCCAGCTGCGAGAAAGGATCTGGTGCGCGGGACTGCTGCAGACAAGCAAGATCCACGAGAAACCAACAAAAAAAGTCAGTCCAACCCTCAAAGCACGAAGCTGGGCAGCTGAGGGCTAGACTGGAGCTTTGATATGTCACCGCGAACCAAGCGGACGAGGCCCATCAGCCTGGGAGCGAAACGTGGAAAGCAACGTGGTTTTTTGCGTTTTTCCGAGCACTGTGAAGTACAAATGGGAAGTGTAACAGCAGCAGCAGGAGTAAGTAGCAAGTAGTATGTAGTAAGTAGCAGTGGCAGTGGAAGTGGTCGCGATAACAGTTTTCTTCACACTCCAGACCTTCACTGTGTCATTGCCACACCATGTATAGGAGAGCAGGGACCGGTCGAGCCACGCATTTCATGGTCGCGGTCTGTCTTGCCGAGTTGAGTTGGATCGCGGTTTAGTGGAAGGGTGGCTCATGAACTTAGATGCCAGTATGAAGGTAGCCATTAAGTTATCTGTAATCTTCGAACGGATTCACACATATGAACATGCCAACGGTGGTTCCTCAAGAACAACAGCAACCAACACGGTAGAGGTAAAGGGTCCTTAGGAGTGAGAGATACATGTATAGTCGTAAGATCTATGGAATCTATGGCCCCCGGAGGGCTGAGTGACAGACTGGTCCGACAGCTTCTCGAAGTACCCGGACAAGGCCTCGCATGCCGTTGCTCTGGGCCCTCGTAGGTTCAAGCCCCCTTTCAATAGTCGAGCCTTCTGGTGGGCTTACGGACTTAGAGTTTTAGGTCTTGGGAACGGTAGGGTAATCATACGACTTGAAGCCTCCCACTGCGTCCAGCCACGAGAATGAAGAATCTGATGTAAGTACGAAGGCGCCTTGTGCTTACACTTGTGACGAAAACTGCAGCCAGGGGCGTCCTGAATCTGCAAGCACCTGGGCTCTCGAAGTCCGACGAACCTGCTCCGTGTGTTCGTCACAGCCATGTCCAAAAACTGAGCGAGCTAGGACAAGGACCAGAACATACCACCCCTAGGTCACCTTATTATCCAGCATATGCAAGGAAAGACAAAGTCTTAAAGTGAACTCCGCTTTAAGGTGTCGGAACCTTTCCCTAAACCCCACGGCGCCACTTGGGCTCCTGGCAGCCTGGCCAATGGCTTCTTCCACTTCTGCAGTCCAATGGACCTTCGCTTTCGACCACGTGCAAGCATCTGTGACTGGCTGTATCGGTGTTATTGGTTTGGGGTTTCGCGGCTTCGGCTCATAATAAAATTCTGGCAGTCTCCTGCGTTTTAAATCGGGCGAAGGGATTGTGGGGCCATGCTTTTAAAGAAGCATTGGCTAGCCTGGGCAGCGGGCTATTTAGGGCGGGTATTTTCGAAGTGTATTGAACAGCCTCTTGCGTCTGTCAGCCGCTTTGGACCCGATCTCGAAGCTTCGGGGTCCCGTTCACAGCCCGGGATTTTCTGGCCAATTTTTTGCCAAAAGCCAGATGCTTCGGCTGCGTCAAAATGTCAAAAGCGATGGCAGTACGTACCAGTAAATGCAATTATGAGTGTTATTACCCGATACTGCCCGTGCTGTTTTTCATGTTCGTCATACCCCACAGTCCACAACCAATGCCTGAGCTGCATGTTCCAATCCACAACTCCAGCAGTATCAACCCTGTACACCTTCATGCAACAAATATAATCAGATCCTGACCGAAACCCTGTGAGCCTTGAACCTGGCAACAAGCTCAACCTGTTCAGATGGCCGTGTCACACGGATCCCTACTACAGTGGAGCCGAAAATTTGTGCTTACAATATAAACCAATCAACAAGGACACTAGCGCCATGACCGCTGAGTCCTACTCTCATTGTTGCTGACATTATTGCTGTCACCTCCGTTCATTTCCGATTGGCCTGGCTGGAGTTCAGGCACACCTGGCCCGGCTGCTGCAGGACCTTAGCAGCCGCAGGTTTGCGCTTCAGGAACGTTACTATTCCAGCCTCAGCATCGCAAGGAAAGCACACGTGTCACAGTGGGGTCGAAAGAACTCTGGACCCTGTGAATTCCCTGAACGTCAAAACCAAACACACCGGAACTGTGCTCTAAGACTCAGCCCTGCTACAAGCATTGATTACGGTGCGTGCTCGTACCAACCATGATAGCCGGAAGAAGCACTGAGACTAGAAAATGATTCAATATGAGAATTTGGCACCTTTGGCCCCGCGCCCACTCGGTACGGTCGAGCTCGATGTAGCTCTCGACGCCAATCTTGATCACCTCGCCACGGAAGGCCAGTGCACGTCAGCGGCAATATATCATCAATGGCATGGGAGCAAGCACGATGCAAGGCCATCCATCCAGTAATGTGGATGGACGAGCGTGCTCTGATGTTGGCATCGATGGCCTACAGCAGGCTAGCCAATCCGGGCCGTGCCCTTGCCGCTCCCCCGCCTCTCGCACGGCCGCGAGCATCTGATTCTCAACTTCCGTCATCCACGTCTCAACCTGGGCAGCTGAGCCAGAATGCCGCAAGGAGGATTAAATCGCAGCGCAGGCGCCAGCGGCTACAACCAGCCCACAAGTCAATCCCTTTTGACAGGGATTCTGCATCAGTCTAGACCGTAGCAGCCGTAGCAATGACGACTGAGCTTTCAAGCAACAACTATTCATTTCGGCTGCAATGCAATCAAACAATATCTTGTCTGGATGCAGGCCGAACTGAGGCAAACCGAAGTAGGCATGCACCGAATCCCTGCTCGCCCAAGCCTCAGGGACCTAATGGGCTCTTGGGATCCTGCATTCTTCCCAGAGGTGTGAACTGGTGAGACCTGAGTGAAGTGACGGGACTCACAAAGTAAATAAACAGATCGACACAGTGTAAGAATACACCACTGTATCTACGTATTTACGCAAGTATGTTAGTATGCAAGTAACTCAACTCAAGCGTGTGCCTGTCTGCCTGTGTTCCTGCCTGCCTGTCTGTCTCAAGCATTTGAATGTTTGTGCTTGTGCGCATGGATACGAGAATATGTGCATATATCTATATATGTATACTTTATGTGACTATATCACTTGTGGATGGAGTTGCCAGTTAACCTGTCCATTGACATGAAAGTATTGTCGCTGAGCGTGGACGTGAAAATTCGGCCTTTAGGGCTACGTCTCCAGTACAAGGCATCAGGAATGCATGCAGCTGCCGCATGAAGGTGATGTTGATGATACACTTCTTTCACAGATTGATTTCTCCTCCAACTTCGGGACCCGTGCAAATCGTGTATGCCACTCTATTCTCCTTCCACCCCGTTACTGTAAAGGTGTGAGGCTCCAGCGAAGTCGATGGTCTCACCTTCCTTCGACACCATCTGCGTTGCCGACCTTAGGGAATTTTGATACACCGTGCGATGGTCTTGCTGATTCGAGAGACGGTACGCTCTTGTATGGAAACCGCTGTCAATCACAAGTCATGATATGCTCAGGACTACAAATCCGAAGCGCCAGAACCGCAGACCCTCTTCAACGGCAAGTCATAAAGATCTCCACGCTGGCCTTACCTGCAGGCCTCTACGGCGGTCCAAACTAAGCCCGTGAATTAGGAGGAGCTGTGATCTTCAATTGAAGAAGCAGCCCGAGCTACGGTAGTGATGAATCTCTCGTTCGTCTAAATTCTCGAAGCCTCAAGACAGACAGCCACTTCAGCCGTGGCCATGACAGCTCGGAAGTGAAGGTGAGCTTCTTCATTGCTTCGAAGACCTGGCCCACAGTTCCAGACGCTTTAAGTAGGCCTTATTAGCATGTGACCTGTGTACAGACAATGGATGTAAAAAGAACTCGCAACAACGAAAAGCAGGACAGTTCTGGTATTTGAACAGAACCAGCTTAATAAATCCTGGGACAAGAACATGCTTGTAATATCGTGTAATGCCAGGAGGTGACCGCAGTAAAACATCGCGGTGTCCACAATGGCATGTAAACACCTGCATGAGGCGCACACACACAGAGACATACGTACATACTGCTTGCATGCTGAATCGTAGTCATCATGGTCAGTATCATCACGTTTATCTGAATCATCGGCAGCCACATTAGTATCACCAACTGATTTTTATCTGCTCCCAAGACCATCACCGCCACCGTCAAAACATTACCATAACAACAGTTGCCACAATACGCCATCTTAAACATTGCGATGCCGCTGTGCAGTGCTGGGCCTTGCAACAAGAAGAGTAACACCAGAAAGAGCGTGACTGACCATCACTGTACAAGACTAGGAACGTGTGCCCTTGAGAACGGGCACATGTTGGTCCTTCTCCGCTGCAGTCACCATCTCGTGGTGTATGCTAACTGACGTGTCTTCCAAGGATCTTGACCCTCTTCAAATTGAACTCGTCTCGGTCCAGGATGTAATGATCTCGGCATCGATTCTGCATCCTGAGATGGTAGCTCCTGTAACATCATTCCCACCCAGAGAAATGACAGCGTGATCAGGTCAGGATACGGACATGCTGTCTTGATGGCGCAATCCGGGAAACTGTCATCAGCAACCTTCCGCCAGCAGAGCTCCAAAGACCGGAGGCCAGAGGTTCGGAGGCAGCTTTCCGAAGTTGATTACAGGCAACCTCCGGGATGGTAAGATGGCATCCAATCACATTGAAAATGCCGGCAGCCAGAGTCGGCTTTGGAGACGCTGAAGTGGTTCTCACTGCAGGACGTCTCTGCCATGATCCAGCGGAATGTCAACGGCCTCCAGAAAATTCCGCGTCCGCTTCCCGTCCTGAATGCTAGATAGCTGATCAAGAGCTATCATACTGGACTCTGGAAAATACGTTGCAACTGCAAGGGGACGCGGCTCGTGTCTTAAACAGGTAGCAGGTGCAAAGCCAACGCATGCCAGACTGTCAAATTGCATCGCGACAGCAACCTTGGAGACTTAGTCATGCACCAGCTTGAGCAGTGTGAGGAAGTCGCATCGCTCTTCAGTATCCTGGACAGAAGCAAAAGAAGGCCGTGCATGTGACAGTGAAGGAGAAGATCCGTTCCCAACATGCCGATACTTCTGCCAATTGGCCTGCAACTTGGGAGGTTCCTGCTGTCGCCCCATCGAGACATGTAGGGTCTCCTGGCAAGCGGTAAGGGAATTCTCGGCCTGTTGTGCACACAGGCGCAGACAGAGGCATGCTTGAAGACGTGGGCAGATGAACCGGCACAGCAGAAACAGACAGAGAGAGAGAGAGAGACATATGTATATATATATATATACACATGTATACATGTATACAAACACGTACACCTATACGTAGACATACATATCATATGTATATATATATATATACATATATATCTATATATTTATTTATTCCGTTATCAATGACATATGCTACGCATATAACTACATGCGCACATTTCTGCATGAATGCAATCTACATGCATACGTACATGCATACATACATGCTAACAGACAGGCAGGCAGACAAAGAGACAGCTATGCAGGCACATGTACATATATATATATGCATTTAATTTATATGTATATATGTATATACGTATGAATATACCAACATATTTCTACCTACCTACCTGCTTGCTAACACACAGGCAGGCACGCGGACAGGCAGGCGAGCAGGCAGACAGGCAGACAAACAGACAGACACTCATGCAGTCTTACATTCTTTCATGCATAAACACGTACGTCCATGCATACATACATACGTGCACACGTACATACACACTTGCATACTTGCATACATACATACATACATACATACATACGTACATACGTACATGCATACATGAATACATAATACACATGCATACGCACGTGCATGCATAAACATGCACACCCATGCTTACGCGCATAGATGCATGCATGCAAACATGCATGCTTTCAACATACAAGAACAAATGCATACGTGCATACATGCAAATACAAACATATGTATGCACACATGCCATGCAGGCATGTAAAACACAACTAGACTGGTGTGTTTAGGTGTGTCTGTATGTATGTATGTCTGTATGTGTATGTGCGTGTATGAGTGTGTGTGTATATATACTCTGTTTCTATATATATACCTACACCCTCTAGAACCCATTAAATTGTCAGTTATAATTTAAGAACCTGGTTATGTTAGGTATCTGTGGTGAGAACCCGGTTCTTTCTGTAAAAACCCGGTTTGCCCTAAAAGACCTTAAAATCGCTTCTGTATATGTTAAAAAGCATTACTGATGTAGTAACTATATACTGCTACGACAGCTATTGCCGTTGCTGCTGCTGTTGCTACTTCTGCTATACCCGAATATTATGACCTTCATTCTATCTAGACAACGTGTCTCGACGACAATGCTCTTTAGACAATCTTGTAAGACATTCTGAATGGATTCTAAACACCCTATACAACCACGGTCCGTTCAACAAAACCAGCAACATACTACTACACAATTCGGCTCCTGTAAGCTACATAAAGAGTTAGCACATGGCAGTCGAGGTATATTCATTACACTTTCGATCGTACCTACACACCCTTATATAACAACACAACACCATAATTGCAACCGGCCAAGAGACGACTGCCTGGCTTCGTTCGCCGATGCTCATCAAGGCAGCAGGACTTTGTAAGGGTTTAAGTTTATGTAAAGGGCATATATGTATCTACCTGGATAGCTGAGTCGGGTTTGTGGGTATGTAGACTCGTATTTATCGGTCTTATGGTTCAAGTTAGATTATATAAAGTATGTAGATGTCGATGTGTATATTGCACAGCAGCCTTGGCCTTACATTTACTTACGGGTTCAAGGACTTATGGTCTGCGAACAAATAATTGCCCGTATTTCAGGGGCCCCACATCCCGCACGGGAGTTCTAAATGTTATATAGAAGCTTATTCACAAACCCTAAACCCTAAGCCCCTAGAGTTCTTAATGTTATATATAGAAGCTTACTCATAAACCCTAAACCCTAAGCCCCTAAACCCTATATATGTAGGATCTTTCGCAACAGCAATGCCCAGCCCTTTTGTCACGGGCAGCAGATGGACGAATGGTCGAGAGCTCATCTTGTCCTCACAGTCGGAGGCAGAATGCTTGGCTTCTGTGGACAAATGTATTTCTGATGTCTATGATCTCAAGGATTTTGTGGGTGCACCTTCTTAGGTTTTCGGGGTAGTGCCATCGCCATGGCCGAGTGTTCGCTCGAAGGGCTTGCTTCCGAATGGGATTCGGATGAGTGTCTACGGGAAGATCTACGACAGGGCAGGCCTTTGATAGCCGAGGTATCCGACAAACAGGTGGACATTCGCATGCCCTCGAAACACAATCGTTTGTTACTTCCTGTTTTGGGCCGCATGTGCAATGCTGCAAAGAAGCTACCAAGTATTGATGCCTTTCGGTCTGAGATTCGCGCCGTCATGAAAATGAACAAGCGTGACCCCACGGACGAGGATGTGGATAGATACGCGTGGCTGATTCGGAAGAACTGCGGCTTCATCAAGATGAAGTGTCGACGCCAAGAGGTGTCGAATGCTGCCTAGCCCAATATACATATACAGATGCATCTAGTGATTTCAGAATGACCGAATTGTTGCAATCTCGTAATTTCGGACAAAGCAAATCCTGAATATCTGTGCTCAGGTTGCTGATTTCCAGGAGTTATGCCTGGCCCTGGACCCCGACTTGCAGGACCAGGGGACTATTTGGGTTGGGGGTTACATGACAGTGCGGATGTATTGATTATTAGTTCACGTAGCCTGCTTTGGCGGAGGGCATCGTGGATCAGATCAACGAATCCCTGGCACGGCGCCGTGCCAGGAGAGCGGAGTCTCCTGAGGACTCCGGTGTAGTCAGTGTGCGGGGTCACACGTGGATTGGGGCTAAAGGGTTCTGAGGGGGTTCTGATATTCTGGGTATGGCAGGATGGCACTGACGACGAGGATGGCTTTGACGATACAGATGACGAAGGGGGCGATGATGACCACTCCAGCGGTTCTGCTGGTCTGGCCCACTATTTGAATGACTTCATGGCGGCAGTGGAAGAAACGGCTCCAGAAGCCGGTGATGATAGCCACATAATCGATGCTGATGCTCATGAAGAACCAGGCGAGGACACTGGAGCTGCCGTCGCAGAGCCCACTGCGAACGATGGGGCAGTCGTCGAAGTGCCCAGCGAGAGTGGTCCAGTCGTCGAGGTGCCCAACGAGAGTGGTCCAGTCGTCGAAAAGCCGAACGAGACTGGACCAGTCGTCGAAAAGCCGAGCGAGAGTGGACCAGTCATCGAAAAGCCGAGCGAGAGTGGACCAGTCATCGAAAAGCCGAGCGAGAGTGGACCAGCCGTTGGGAAGGCCAAGACTACATTCACAGAAGATGTGGTTCCAGATGCGGGTGGAAGACTGAGTTCGTTTATTTTTTTTTCTGGGGCCTCCTTCGTGTCGTTTGTTTCGTTGTGTCAACTGTATAATCGCAGTCGAGGTGAGCAAAACTTGCGACTAGAGCGCAAGCGGCAGATCATAGAACGGCTGGAGATGCTTATCTTTTGCAAAAAGTCTTTGTTGCTGTATATAGGCTGTGGTTTTCTTTCATGGTACAACTCGTGGTGAGGTTGCGTGCAAAACGGGAGAAGATCAGTAAAGCTGCCGTGGTTCCTGCCAGCGCAGGAGACAGCGCAGCGCCGACAGGCTCATGTATAATCTCATGTATAATTCTTGTAGTACGCCATTATGCCTGCCACATCTGTATAGTCGATCGCTGCTTTCAGCTTGAATGGCCATGATTGAAAACAGGTTGTCTCGATGCCGTGGAGACCCAGCCTTACAACTTGGAGGACGTTGCAACCCCACCTTCATCGACCAAGCCCAGGGATGATAGCCCAGACCCTTCCACTGCGGCTCGCAGGGCGGAGTATCAGAACAAGATCCTTCGCAAGTCCCCCACGTTGCCTTACCATCCCTACTCGCCCGAAGTGTTGGACAAGAAGGCTAGCAATTCCAAGGACGAAGCCCCGCTGTTCACCCCGGAGAAGGATTGGGTCTAGAATTCTTGCAGACCCTCTGATTTGGGATTCCTGATGTTTGTTTTTTGTAACCAGTATATAAAGCTATTTCCCCAGCCCCATTCATTGCAGGTTGGTGCAAACGGAGCTCCGGCCACGAGGATCGATCAGTTGACTTTGAAGCAGAATATGAAGGCGGAAGATGGCCGAAGCCGCGGCCACGGTCGCGGTGGGCGTGGCCGTGGCGGTCGCGGCCGCGGTGCGAAGGCCGCGGTCGCCGAGGCCGATGAAGCAGCTGAGTACACCCAGGCAGAGTGGGATGAGTGGATGGCTGATTGGTATGAGAAGGAAGAGGGTTGGGATTTCCGCGGCAAAGGCCGCCCGGCCGGTGGCAAGGGGAAGCCCGTCGCCGAGGATGAGAAGCCCAATACCAAGACCGCCGAGGCGGAGGTTGAGCCGCCCGAGAAAAAGAAGACCAAGACCGCCGAGACCGAGGTTGAGCAGCCCAAGAAAAAGAAGACCAAGACAACCGAGACCGAGGTGGAGCAGCCCAAGAAAAACAAAACCAAGAGCGCCAAGACCGAGGTTGAGGAGCCCAAGAAAAAGAAGACCAAGACCACCGAGACCGAGGTTGAGGAGCCCAAGAAAAAGAAGACCAAGACCGTCGAGACCGAGGTTGAGCAGCCAACGAACAAGAAGACCAAGACCGACGCCAAGCCCAAGTCTAAGCCTGGCCGAAAGTCCAACAGCAAGGCAGAACCGGGCGAAGTCGAGGAGGCCGGGAACGATGGCGAGAAAGCTACGTTTGCCAAGCGCTACCGTGCCAAATGCGGTGGGCTTCCTGCCGCGCGGTTTGATGCGATCAGGGACTGCTTCCAGAAGAAGGTGCTTCCTTTGATTTCGGGAGGCGCCACTCTCTACGAGGATTGGGTTCCGGGTGGAAGAACTAATCAGTTTGGTCTATATAGGTTTTATATAATCGTGTAAATAATGTGGTTTCGCGGTTGTTCAAGCATTCTTGTATGTTTCAGAAACAACGAACAAACTTAGTCTGAATCCTCGCAGGACCCCTTTTGGACCTACTGTGTGAAGATGATGAAGGAGATGCCTGTCGACATCACCGAAGACAACGTTGTGAGCTGCGTGAACAAGTGTGGTCTGAAGTATATCAGACAGATCCTCAAGCCCAACATGCTTGGGGCCTGAATTTCAGATGTCACGTCGGCGGCGAAGCCGCTGCGCAGTTTGCTTGGATGAAGATCAAGACGCACTGCTGTGCACGAGCTTTCAGAAGCTTAGGTGTGCCGATTGTCGTGGGGACACAAGCTGATGATCAGCTTGTGGGGTGACAAACCCACCAGCCTAGAAAGTCCTTGTGCTTAGTAGAGTGGTGCAGTCTCGGCTTCGAGCGACTCTAGCCCAACCGAGCAATACCCAAACTCCTGCAAAACCCTATATAGGCCCTATCCAAATCCAAGCCCTATAGACTTGCCCCTAAACCCTGTATATACCCAACCGAATCAAACAGTAAATCAGATGTATGACCCTTTGTACAACGTCCGAACTGATCCTGGATAGTAGAGTTCCTGAGCTATTGTCAATCGAAGCCTGCACTTGGCTCCAAGCTTTAAAGCAACTGATAAGGCCTGTTGTGTTGTGCTTCATATCTTACAATGGACCCTGGTTTCGAAACACTTCTTACAGACGATGCTAGCAGTACCAAGGCCTGCAGACTTTTGTGTTCCGTCCACAGGACCCAACACTTGTGGTTTTCGCCACACAGCTTCTGTCGAAATCCGAACGGTGCCGCGAGGACAAAAGCGACACTCGACAACATGATCTGCCATTCAACCGACCCATGCAACCTAGCAACTTGCGATTTTGCTAGCCTCACGGTGCACTGAATGCTGTCCTGACCCCGCCGCTTCCGCCCAGGTCAAGACCAGCTCGAAGCCTGGTCGCGGCAACAAGTGGAAGGTGAGGCTGAAGCTCCGCCCCAACAAGTGTATTCCCAGCCACGTCTTGATAGTTCTAGTGGGGGGCGCATGAGTCTGAGAAGTCTGCAGTTCGGGTATTGCTGATGAACGTGAGCTTTCCATTGGTCGAGACAAGGATCAAGGTTTGGTGAGACGGTAGATAGGTCCTGTGCAGCCACCGTTCGACCCCAAACAACAGCAATTTCAGCTGGTTTGATTTCCATCATATATAGCACTATTTCGCAGTGCCGTGTTGCATTCTTCTGTTAAGTGGCTTTCTCTCCAGCTCCGTTTCTGCGACTGCTGCAACAATGGTGAACCTTGATCGGCTTTTGTATGCACTCAAACACCTCGATGTTCCAAAGGAGCCTTGGCTTTGCATACTTTGAACCCACTCTTCATGTTGGTACTACACTTTGTATGTCAAGACATGCCTACTTGGCCCTAGGAGTTTGTTCTATGCTTGCTGCTCTTGGTGTTCAGCTACACGGACGACCAACTGATCCAGGCTGGGAAAGCTTAGACCCATGTTACATAAGGACCGACGCAGGGGCATAGAACTCTAAAGCTGCACAGCATCCCAGGGTTATGATTTCTTGGAGTTTTATGCCGGCCGAGCTCGAACCACGCTGGCGATGCGAAACAAATCCTTCAAAGCTGGACGGTTCGACAAGAAGTACAATCAACCCCTCAAGGGAAAACACCGCTCCAACTTTATGGATATTAACGATCCTTCCGGCTTCTTGCATCTCGGTAGAATATCTCGTGTAAGAATACGTACAGGCTACATATCCAAGACCCTGCCCGTCTCTAACTGCAACTAACCTCCCGAGGCTTGCCTGCTACTTCATCCTCCGTGGCTGCCCAGACAACTTCTTCGCTATGTTTGCCGTAATGTGTTCTTCGTTCTGCAAGATGAATGCTGGAACATCCAAACGGAGCAAATGCAGCAGCATGGGCTTTGATTCCTTCCCCTCAGTTGCTTACAGCAATAAGCTGCTGGAAAGGAGAGGGACTAAATAGTTTGCACGAAACATACCCACCAGGTACCGTAAGACCGCCTTAAATCCCAAAACCCTGATCCCTAAACCCTTTGAGCCCCAAAAAGAAAAGCCCCAAACAGGAGCGTCTTGCTGATCTACCTCGTCACCGCGAGCGGAGGCACGTGGTTCCTCGAGCAGCCGAGTCAGTCGGTTCTCGAGTACTATCCAACTTTTCGGAAGATGCTTCTTGATCATTTCAATGTTCGGGGACGAGATGCTGCAGCTCGGTTCTTGTTGTTCACATTGCAGGTAGGTATATGTGTGGTGTGTGAGAGAGAAGTGGGGAGAGAGGCCGAGGCAGCGAGAGAGAGAGAGA
>CAJNDV010011112.1:205533-245133 GCA_905221635.1 Symbiodinium sp. CCMP2456
CCGACTCCAAAGCGACACTATGCTTATTCCAACAGTGACAAGATACATCTGTTGAACCAGGGCAAGCTCTACGTGAAGTGCGCACAAAGGTCCGAAACAGTATCTCGAAAGAGAAATGCCGAGGGAAAGGAGTGCTATACAGGGACCAACGAGCTACGTGCAACGGAGTGCCCCGGTTGCTGTTCTTGACAGGTTTGGACTTTTGGGCTATACTTAAGGCTTTCTGGATAAGCAGGTGCTTTGGGGATTTAAGATCCTGTCCCAAGTCCTTGATAGAATCTTGCGGTTCTCGTACTATAGGGGGTCCTCTGCACTCTGCACCCTGACTTACTGCATCTGTTAGATATCGACAGCTCTACAGTATATAGCCGTATACCTTTGCACATTCTATATGACGGGCCTATATAGGCTGTGGACCCTAAGCCCTAAACCCTAAACCCTTATATATGTTATATAGTGTATATATTGTTATACCGTCGTGTTCCGATACACACAAACTTATAATGACTCTAAACCCTAAACCTTCCCTAAACCCTGTAACGGGTGTAAACACAGCAAGCACAAGTCTGATGCTGAACCAGTTTCCGGTGTGTTGATAGAACAAACCCATATATAGGGGAGGAGGGCTTAGGTCTGGGCTTTCAGGTTGAATGCTTTCACATATTTGAACATACATAAGACCCCCCCCCCCCCGAGCACCTCTTTATTTGTTCGATATACGCTGCCCCTGCAAGCCAGAAGCCCTCAATCGGTTCTAAAAACACAACTTCGAGATCCTCACTTAGACCCAATCGCCTACATAAGGTTTTGTGCTTGGGATTTGGGAGGACGGGGTTGTTCAATAGGATTGGATGATCGATTCAATCGTGTTGAGATACTTTACCGGTATATAGGGTTGTCTTATATAGAGGAGCAGGGTTTACTAATGAAGGCTGGTTCCACCTTGCAACAAATCCTTTTGTATACTCGTACAATGGCTGTTATATAGACCTCTATGTTCGGCCTGTTGTTTTTGAATCTAATGCAGAGGATGCACACAAATGGCTCTTGTACAGTTTCCCCCTATAAACCCCTAAACCCTAAAACCCTAGAAACCCTAAGCCGCTTAGGTCAGACCGAAGGGAACTTCTTCGTTGTAAGGTCGTACGTGAAGCGGCTATATAGATAGTCAGTGAACTAATGTGTTGCCGCAAAACAAAACAGTTCTATAGAATGGAAACATCGGGTCCCTGCACACTATCTCCCTACAGATCCTTACCCATCCCCCTTAAATAACCCTCTAAACCCTACGCCCTAGAAACCCTTTGCCCTAGAAACCCTACATAAACCTACTTTTCTAAACCCGGCCCCCGCCGAGGGAGTATCCACCACGGTTCGCCTCGTTTCTGGCGCACCATTGCGAGCTCCTGAAGGCCACGGCACATGGACAACCGGAGGTACCCGAGGTGCTTCCGAGTGCTGTAGAGACGTTTGTGTCGATGCAGTATGGTTGCGAGGCTGAGCTGTGGTCCTTTGCAGATTTAGAGCAGGTCTTTGTTTATTTAAGAGGTGGCAAAAGGCTTCTGGTTCCACCTGAGTGGAGCGAGCTTGTGCCGCGGAAGTTCCCTACGACGGCTTAGGCGATTGCAGCTGGGGGCTGGGGGCTAGAGTCCTCGCCATGCACCCGAAAGTAAACAAAACCTGGTTTTCATCCCAACAAATCCTGAAACCCTCTGGACCCCGCAGCAATGGGAGATGTAGCTGCCATGTGGTCTATAGAAGGGAACTCAGCAATTGTGCTTCCGAAGCGGCTGATTAGGATGGCTTCCTGTGGTTCTGAAACACTTTTTAAGCGTTTTTATATCCCCCAAGTAGTTTTTGCAGTGGTTTTGTAGTAGGCAACCCAGGCTGACCCGTATCGAACCCGTATTTACCCGTATAAAGCCCATATATTACCCGTATGTGACCCGTATATCACCCGTACGTGACCCGTATATGGTGGTACCCTATTTAGAACCTACTTTTCCCAACCCGTATAAAAAGCGTATAAAACCCATATTTAACCCGTATAAACCCATATTTAAAATATGGGTTGCAAGCCCCCGTTGGCATAGCCGAAGTTAAGCTTCTGAAGCACAAATGATGGCCCGAAGTACAACTACAATTCGTTGTGATCGTGTGCGACTACGCACACAGCGGCCTACCACTGCCCGAAAATTGGACTAGTCGTCCACTCTGCATGCTGCTTTGCGTGGTAGACTGGATGCTTCGATGTTCCCATATAACCCAAAACACACTTTTCGCAGGTCCTCGAGTGCCACCCAAGCGCATGTCCGCTCCTAGTGCCGGGGCAATGGAGGTAGCTTCGAAACAATGGAGCACGGCGACTCTAGATGCCGGGATTTCTTGTGTGGAGAAGGAAGCTGACTTGTCGAAGCTAGACGAGGAGGAGGCCCAACTCCAACGGGAGCTCCAAGAGACTCTGTCGCATGTACATGGACAACACAATATCATCTTATATAGCTGTACCATATCTGAGTTTATATAAATCAAACCTAGCCCGGATCCGAGGAACTGGAGTCCGTGGGCCTGGCCCCGAATCCTGCCCCTTGGTCAGCACCCGACAATGAGTTTGCATCTATACCGATCTCTATAGAAGATACCCTCTACAAAATCAGGTGGCAGATGAGTACCAAGCGATCTCTGACGCTGACACCATTCCTGCCGCGAGGACTAAATGGCTAAAACCTCCGCCCTGAACTCCTCATTTATGGTTTCGATCAACAAACACATCCCTTGCCCAGGCAACCGCCCATGATCTTGCATCCGCTGGGCTGCCTTCAGCCCGTGCCACATGCTCTGACGAAGCCATCGATGTTGATGCTGCCTGGCTGCATGTGTTCTGAACACTCCCGGAGCTGCATGAAGTCCGAAACCGGAGGTGGGGTAGTAATCTCGATCGTTCAAGAAATGAATCTCAGGACATTCCGGAGGAAGAGTTGCTGAACTATTTCAATGCCGTGCGTGTGTCGGTTGTGAAAGTGGAGGGTTGTGGGGATAGCCCGCAAAAAGAAAGCCTGCCATCCCAGCCCGATCCCAAAATGCAGCCCGAGCAAGAGACCAAAGCAAGCCAGCCATCCCAGCCCGATCCCAAAGTGCAGCCCCAGCAAGAGACCAAAGCAGCTCGTCCTATCGCGACCCCAGCCCGAGCACCTCCTACTACAGCCGTCCCGGTGAAGATCGAGAGCAAGCTGAAACTCAACAAGGAACAGACTCGTCAGGACAGATCAGAAACCCTATATAGTTCAGTTATATATACAGGTTTATAGGGTTTAAGGTTTATATAGGGATTGGGGTTATGGGTTTAGGGTTTAGGGTAGATGTGTGACGGTTGTGTGTGTGTGTGTGCGCGTGTGTTTTGTGTGTCTATACAAACTCGTCTTAATTCTTACAACGACTCTATATCCACCTATCTGGCTTTCGGATAGGATTTCCGAAACACGAATAGAAGGCTATAGGATTTCCGAAACACGAATTAGAATAAGTGTATAAGTGTTGTTCAACACCCAATATCCCATCTAACATCCCACTTATCCTCCCTATATAAAAATAAACCCTATATAAAGCCTAAGCCCTATATGGCCTTGAAAGCACCCACTTTGACTAGGCCGCCTCCCACCTTACCTACGCGCTGTCCCTAAACCCTAAACCCAAAACCCTATATAAACTTCGAACTGCATCGACCCTCAGCCTGCACGTCTGCCTTGGAGGAGAAGCTCATCCTGGCGGCCCGGTCCCGCTTGAACCGTTTGATGAAGCCCCACAAGAAGAAGAAGGAGCTGGATGCTCCGGAGTTTGCTCTAAAACACTGGCAGAGCAACAAGGCCGAGATGACTCTGTTGCTTCGCGACTGCAACTTCTGCAAGGACTCATATAGTATTGCTGGACCCCAATAACTGAACTAGTTGGTGCACCCTATACAGATTCATGTCTGTAATCAACTGCCCATGGCTGGGAGGAGAGCTTCCTGGACAAGCTCGAAAAGATTGTCACCAAGAAGGAAAAATACACCTTAAAGGTGGACGAGGGCTGGTACAGTGCATTGGAAATGAAAAACGAATTGGGCTGGAGCCAGCCAAAGACTTATCTACGGTGCTCACAGCAATGCATAGCTACATGCGGGGCATGCGGTATTATGTGTAACTAATTATGATACGCCGGCCTCAGGACCAGAATCGATGGCGCAATCCGCGCATGCAAGGCCCTGGGCGAGTCCCATTGCCGGCCCGGGCCCAGGATGGGGGTGAGGGCAAGGAGTCTTGCTTGTAGCTGAACACCGTAACAACGGTACTTTCCTGAGCTGCAGAAACTAAGGAAGAACTGCTACGACGACGTGGAGGAGTTCTGGGTTCGGATTCGGGAAACCGGGTCTAAGAAGGAAACCTTGACTGTCGAAGAACGACAGCAGCAGATTTCCAAGGTTTCCAAGTTCAAACAATGTTTTCCGTATTGCGTCGCATGTTGCAGCAGAAATAACAGTCGGCATCTATTATTCTTCGTTCTTAACTTAGGCTGAAAAACCTTTGGCAATCCCGGACAACTCGTTCAAGAATGTGGAAGCCTACAAGACCAAGCAGACGGCTGCAAACAAGCAGCTTGCTATCAGTTCGCAGAGCTCCAAGGTTCGGTCCGTGTGTCCATGATAAGTCGTATCACTGCGAATCAATTCGGATTAGTTTGTTGTTTGTTCGCAGTATCTGACGCAGGCCGCCACCGTGTTGCACAAATTCCTTGAAGACCTCCTGGCCAAGCTTGGCAAGATTCGCGCCCTCAGCAAAGACCTGTCCAAAAATTACCAGGATGCTGATACGCAGAAGCTACAAATCTGAATGGGATGTGATTATCAAATCGAGCAAACCCCACTAAGCTTGTAAACCCGGGCTTCCCACAAACCTTCTAGGTGTTCTAACCCACTCTTATAACTAAACCCCAACACCTAAACCCTAGGCCCTAAACCCTATGTAGTGTAAAGTCTTAGCCCAGAGCCGGAAGCCGCCCACAAACGCAAAGGCACATCAAGGTCCTGACTGATTGGGTGGAGAAGATGGAAGCCGAGCACGAAAAGTGCCAGGTGGTTTATAGTGAGGGCGAGGTGAGTGGCTTTGATGCATCGTACCTAGCCTGAATCTGGTGACTACAGTCAAAGGTTGGTGTGCGCCTTTTTTAGCAAAGGTTCAACTCAAAGGCTGAACAACAGATGAAGACAGCCACCTTCGTGTACGGTTCTCGGCTTTTACACACATCTTTCAGTTTAGTGCTCCGCTTCAGCCAAACCCGTCAATCTACTGCTGTGTTGAGGTGCAGCAAGGCCGTTGCTGCAGAGACGAGAATCCGGACCGATGTTTCACGTTGGGTTTGTCTCTTTGCTGGGTTGGGGGGTTCCGGTTAGGGCTCAAGACTTCGAAGCACAATCTTCCCGAGCTCCAGACAGTTATCTACACTATATAAAGCCAAACAACCCTATCTAATATGAACCCCAAAAACTCGAACCTTAAAATAAAGCCGAATCTCGCAGGAGTGCCACGTACAAATACCCTAAACCCCTGAAGCCTAACGAACCCTAAGCCCTATATACAGTATTTTTTTAGTAAAGCCCCTAAACTAAAGCCGAATCTCGCAGGAATGCCAAGAAGTACATGGATAAGGTGGACCACAAGCGCCCGGCACCCTCGAAGCCTACCAATGCTGGCCCGAAGAAAAAAGCCAGGAAGTAGGCTGATTTTCCACTTTGATGGGTTTGCGACAGTGCGGGTGATCCTGCGCTGCTGCTTTGGGAGTGATGATGTTCAGTGTGCAGAACGAGCATGACAAGAGGTTAGACCCGGCTGCGGCGATGCGGCCACGCCTCTTCCGATGTAAGCTGTCCAACCTCTGCCTTAGCACAAAATGAACCCTGCTCGCACTCGGCCTCAACTGCCTAAACTAAACCTCCCTGTTCAACCCCCATTCCAGCCTGCGTGTAAACAAGTTCAGCTGTTCAGACTGATGTCAGTGCCGGACTGCACACGAACTCCGAAGTTAATTCGAGTTTNNTAGCCGTGCTGCGCTTCTGACAGGGGAAATGCTATCTGCCAGCCATTATGTTGCTTCACGCCACATTTACAGCGTATATGCATGGGAGTTGCGACACAAATTCTTGGGCCAGGTCCTAAAGCTGGGTTCGCTGCCCGTGGCTTCGCTGCAGAGATTGGCGAAGGTGTCCCGACCTTGGGATCCGCGTTATATCGAGGTCTTGAGAAGCATGAAGATATCTGCCGAAGGTTTTTCGGCCCCAGTTTATTTTTAGTTGTGACCACGAGGGTTAATCCGATGGGGGGCCTGTCGGTGCTGGGCCATGAGCTTTGAATCTGTGGATGATGAGCTGCTGGAGCTACTGACTTGCCATCGATCCGTTCCCGGCATATCATACACTCAGGTCTGAAACTGCTTGTTGATGCGCTGTACTTGTTTGTTTTTGCTTTGACGATGCTTAAGCAGCATGTGTGCAGCTGAGGCTTCTGAGGGGCCGTTTCCCTGGAAGAAACCTCTTGATAGTCTTACCGGAGGCACAGGGGCACCCTTGACTTCCTCCTCGCGACCCCAGCTTGCTGAAGATCCCGGAGCCGCAAAAGAACAGATTACACATCATTGCTTAGTTGACAATCCCCGGGTCATGGAAAACACTGAGCGTCTGATGTATGAGATCCGTGCTGAAAAGCTCCCGCTCGTCTTCCGCCTTCCACGCAGAGGTCTTGTGGCGGGTGCTGTCTTACAGCATTCAATCCGTGTTGTGGAGGAATACTTTAAAAAGCTGGAGCCTTTGGTCTTCAAGTTCGGGTGGACCCATAACCCGATATGGCGTTGGACGAATTCTCTGTACGGCTACTGCCAGGACAAAGATATTTGGTCCGAGATGATCATTGTCTATGCGTCCCACGAGGCCTTTGGACCTGCAATGCTCGAAGCAGCATTAATCAATCAGTACCAAAGCAACTCGCAGACAATTAGATTGTAGATACAAAACCCTATATAAACCCTAAACTGCCCTAAACCCTAAACCCAGAGCATTGCATATAACAGAGCGAGCGAGAGCGAGAGAGAGAGAGAGAGAGAGAGAGAGAGAGACAAGGTTCAGTTGTCGACAACAAGGACGAGGCCAAAGAGACAGCAGACCAACGGGGAGACACAGCAAGCGAGAGACAAATAGACAGGGTGAGGCATGGAGAGAGAGAGAGAGAGAGAGAGAGAGAGAATGAAAGAAAGAGTGGGAAGTATAGAGACAATGGAAGTCTTTATACGAGAATTCCAAGCCAAGGCCGACCTGGCTGCCGCAATGTTCGCCAAGGAGGCGATACGGTCACGGAAAGCGCGACCTCAGACGATGTGTTCATGACTTATCTCGTGTACAGATCATTCAAGCATCCGCCCACTGGAAACACAAGAAGCTTCAAGAGAAAGCATTGTGCATAAAAGGTTTCACTGCCGCTATCTGGTGTAGGGGTCGTTCCTGATGCGAGAAAGAAATGAACCTATCTGCTTGCACTCTTCTGCTTGCGTGACTCTGCCAATCGATCAGCATGCCCTTGTCACTATATACATGCAGAGAATAACTTGTTTGAGTGTGCCGAGGCCTCTTGCTCCTCGACTATTCGTGCAGCTCGGAATGTGGTGCGGGACATCGGCGAGGGAGCGGCCCGTGCTAGTGGTGGTTTGCTAGAACTTTCACAATGCAGAGAGGAGGACGCTGAGAGGGGCACTCACCGTGTGTTGGTGAAGCGGTATCGTCTCAGTCTAGAAAACTACATACCCCTCACGTACCTCAATCTGAATAGCAAACGACACACCATCTTGCGACTGCGGGACTGGATGCAGTTTCTTATCGATGCTCATTCCTGGCACATCGTGACTGGGCTCATTGCCAGAGACGAACCCCGAGAAGAAGCCATACTCAATGCATTCTGGTCGAGGTATAAAGCCTCCCACCCGAACCACCCTGTATTCGACTTGGAGGCGAGAGGTGTATGTTTGCACCGTTGCGCGCCGTTGATTTATCACGGCGACGAAGGCCGGGGTCGTCGCCGAACTGCATTTTTGGTCACCAGTTATTCGTCCATCCTGGGACGTGGATCCGCCCCGGCGGACAAGGCTCGCAAAAAACACGGAATCCGGAAAGACTATCTCAAGCTTCGAACAAACTTTCGAGGCCACAGTTTCACGAACCGCTTCCTCCAGGCAACCCAGAAGCGAATCTAGAAAAGGTTGAGTTGGCTGCTTGTGCAAGTTTGTTTAGTAAAACGGGCTATGTATAAATGACGGTTTCTAAAGCTTTTTTAATCAGTTTGTCCAGAACCCTAAAGCTGACAGAAAAGATATATAGAAATCCAATCTTAAACCCGATATGCCCAGAAACCATAAAGCCGATACAAACATGTATGTAAAACCTCATATATGAACTAAGGCCGGCTGGCCAAAAAAAGTCTACGACAGCGACGATGGAGCTTTCGAGTTGCTTCTTCAGAATTGCAAGGAAGAGAACGACTTCCTGATGAATGAGGGTCTCTGGGACCGGACACGGAGCAAAAAGTTTCATGCCATCATTTTGGCAATCACAGGAGATTGGCCTTTTCTTACGAAATCCGGATGCTTGTGCCGCAATTTTAACCACGCTGTGAAGAAAGTCGCGAAGAAGAAGAAAAACGGTGAACCGGCGGACCCCGAAGGGATCTGCCACCTTTGTTTGGCAGGACGAAGAGATCACAGTTTCGAGCAGCTTGATACAGCAAGCCCTTCGTGGCTTTCCACATTTTTGCAGGAGGATCCGTTTGAGTACCTTTCGCCATTGGCGACACTTCCTCACGAACCCGGGGCAGCTGCATCGCTGTTCAAATATGATGTTTGGCATACGTGCCACCTTGGCGTATGTAAGCCGCTCATCGGCGCAGCGCTTGCGCTGCTGAGCGAGACTTACCCTGGACGCTCCAAAGACGCTCGGTTTCAGCTTCTTTCAGACGATTTCTTGGCTTGGTGCAAACAGAACCGGCGACAAGCTTTGTTGCACAAAGTCACAAAGGACACAATCTGTTGGGACAACAGCATGAACTTTCCAAGCGCCTCTTGGTACAAGGGTTCTTTGTCGACTACCTTTTGCGACTATATCGAAGCGGTGACAACAGGCAAAACGTTTCAGGACCCGTTGTTGTCGAAGTGTATCGAGGCTGTGCAATCCTTGAACAAGTTTTTGTCAGGCTTGTACGAACAGGACGTCTTCCTCGACCGCGACACTGCAACAACTTTGGGGCATTATGGGATGCGCTTTCTCCGGAGATATTCCTGGTGCGCCACAGAAGCTGTGCGCCAACGACGGTGCCTTTTTACACTAATTCCGAAACTGCATTGCCTACAACACATCGCCCTTCAGGATCTTGTGTTGGCGGCTCAGCGACATGATTACATCATAAATCCGCTCGTTTGGTCCGTACAGTTGGCCGAAGACTACATAGGAAGAAATTCGAGAACCAGCAGGAAGCTTCACCCGAATACGGTTACCCAAAGGGTAGTGGAGAGGCATTTACAAGCCGCGTACAAGCATTATGTACAGGCAGGCTACCTGGTGCCCGATGCAACGGCATCTAGCAGCTAGCAATGGATGACAGCACGCATCGAGATTTGTGTGTGGTGAGAACTTATAGCATGTTGAATATATGTATACATGTCTCTCTCGAGCTGTGTCTTCCTTGCTGCGTCTCCCTTAAGTGCCCGGCATGTCGGAAGATCGAGGTGCACCACGGCAAAGATCCAGCTTTGGGGCTTTCGGGATGTTGGTCTTATCTTCGGGCGGGGGCTTCGGCTTCTAAGTCTGTCAATCTTTCGGTTGGGATATCAAGAGGATTGCTTTGTATACCGGGATTGGGTTTGGGGAAAGGTTTGTTTACGAAAGGCTTCAAAGGTTTTGGGCAGGTCAGGGCCTTGAAAGGGTTTTGGGTCGGAGGTTTACTTCGGAATCTGACGGGTGTCGAGGGATGTTAGTCTTTATGATCGTATTCAAGGTTTCGTAAGGAAACAGCTGCTGATCCAGATATCGTAAAACCTGGTTTCCAAACCAAAACCCGGTTCCCTTTTTAATAACCTGGTTATTTTTCGTAACCGACTATTTATAAGGTTTATAGGGGTCTAGGTATATATATGTATATACACAGACGTGTGTGTGTGTGTGTGTATGCGTGTGCCGAAGCAAACATGAACAATGCACCTGCATGGCATCACACCGACGGACATCCGGAAGCACATCTAAATGTGTCATTCCACCTTTATACTACTGCACAAACACGGAAGCTCACCAGCCAGCAATCCAGTCAGAATGATATCGAAACCCTCGTGAGGCTCCGTGCATTTGTCCAGGAGCCCGCTCTTTCGCAGAGTGGTCAGGAAGTGTGAATCGGCGGATACGAGCTCTGCGGGAAGGTAGTAGGCCTGTGCATTTGAGTTGCGTGTAATTGTTGTAGCACTTCTTGCAGGGTCCGAAATTCCAATGTACGCGAAATGCTTATCGCAGAATTCCAAAAGCCTTCAAGCCTAGGCGCTGCTGTTCGGCGCCGCCAGTACAGTGAGCTCCCAGAGATGCGCAGCGACATTGGGCCGCAGTCTCAGTTGCGAAGCTCCCAAAGAGTCTGAACCGAAGAATCGTGAAGATCTCCTCCAGCCAAAACCACAACAACCCGTGTAAAGCTTGCTTTCGCCGGGGTTCTCGCACACAAGGCCCGGAGTTGTGCTATCTTGGTTGTCCTGAGCAAGGACTCTTCTGTCCAACGCGGTGCACAGGAGGATCAGGACAGCTTGCAAGCACTGGCTTCCGACTCTGATCCTAAAGCACACAAGATAGATAGTTAGCATTCAAGACGACAGCCAGTGTTGAGGAATTCCAAGCATGCAGGGCAGCCAAGTTTCGCATCCGTGTCATCGCACCAAAATTCCTGAGAGGTTTACAGTTGTGAAGAACTGATATAAATGATGCCATGCCACGAGGTCAACCCTATTCCGCTAGAATGGCAACCACTTCTACCACGGGTGCCACCTTATAGTTCCTCTTCTTGTCTGTACGTCCAGATCATCCAAAACACCTTCCCGAATCGTGATTGTTGGGCTTCCCTGACCACGTGTTTGCAACACTTACGGTATCCCCTCACAGGGACCAGCGTAACTAGATTCATTCCCGTGCCTGGACGCGTTGGCAAAATGCCAAACACATGCATTGAATCAGCCACGCAACTTAGGTCCCCGAGCCTTACGCTCGTCCAAGACTTCCACCCCGGTGCTTGGAAGAGGTGCTACTGTAACAGATTCTTGCAAACGGCTACGGGTTCCAACCAAAAGAAACAACAGAAAGACGATGTGATTAGGCCTATATGGCCTTCGCCTAAGGTTGACGCGTGATGGCGACGATGATGGTGACGGTGCATGAGACTCTTAAATACTGCTCATATGATTGCGATTGTTACAGCCGAGGATCTCCCAGGGTGACATGCGCAGGGCCCCTGCGCTGGCCGAAGACACAATGAGCTGACGGGGGTTTATCTCAAGGATTCAGGGCTCCGGGTCTAGAGTCTACAGGAGGGTTGCGGCTCGAGGTTTATCGCGGGCAGTCGGCCCGATGGGTTCGATGCTTGCTTTGACATAGGAGCGGAGGCCTTAGGCTGCCAAAGTCGCGGCTGGTTTGACTTTGACTCTTTCGATCTGATGGACATTGCCAGTGCTGCGACGTGGCCTCGGAAGCAGCTTCTCGCGCCCGGGCTCAGCGCGCAGCGCATCCAACATCTCCTGGACATGTTGGCTTTGTAACTTCAATGTTGAGTTCTCATTTCCTGTTCCTTTCCGCACAGCACTCCTGAACAGGCGAGCTGTCTGGTAAGACGATGCCTCAGACCAGGAAAGAAGCGCGGGAAAAAGTGCAGCTCCCGTCTGGCCGCATAGGCCTGCTTTGAGCAGAGGATCACACCATGTGCATGTCCTGCTGTAGTCTCGGTGCTTTCTCAAGCACTGTTGCGCGAGAATCTGTCTATGCCACAATCACTGCCAAGCAATCCATGCAAGGGTAAGCGGTTACCAGGTATGTCCATGTGCATATCTCCATCGGTCCTCTAGGTGAGCATCAGTTCCCGCAACCCCAAACATTCCTGACATGTTGAACTTGACACAGATTGAGATCCAGCTGGCGCAGCTCGTAGTGGGCCATTGCAATCGACGATGGTGCTCTTGCGAAGACGTCCTTACAGTTGGCGCGACCGAATCGGTTGTAGATGGTACAGCATCGCAACTGGGCCTGCCTACACTGAAATGACTGCCGAAATACTCCCCCAGATAGTCCAAAAATCGGAAAGCACGGCTCTGTTCCTGCAGTCACAGGCCCTGAGCCCTTGCAATGAATTGACCCTACCTCAGCGGGACTAAGTGATTAAGCTGGAAGATGCGGAGTCCTTCACAAGAACTCCGAACCTTGTTGCTTCTGTTGCAGCCCTCTGGACCAAACACGTCACGAGAGGAGAAATGAAGCGAGAGAGGGATTTTGATGTTAAGGTGCTGCGGCCAGTTTCTTGCAGTCTACAGTATCGGAGACTTATGGGAACTATTTTTGAGAGGTAAGTAGACTCAAGGACAGGTTCAACCTTCAAACACAACTGTTTACCGAAGAGGCAGGAGACATAAAACGATGCCTGCGCAATCGAGCAGCCGCGGTGTGGCTCAACAAAGGCCGGCTCAGGCGCGCAGGAACATCATGGCCCAAATTGCACAATTCTGTTACATGACATCGTGGCAGAGGCCGAGCCGCATGGCTGCACCACTCAAGACTATGACAAAGCCTACTCATTGCTGGATGGCGATGGATCCCTGGAGCCCGCTATTGTTCGAATCAAATCAAAGGGAGTACATCTAGGGCCTAGGGCCCAGGAGCAACAAATCAGAGCCTTGCCCTCATCAATGGTAGCACCCTCAAAACAGGTCACGCCTTGGACAGGAAGGGCTGCACCCGAAGTGGGTCCTCCGCACGTCCCGAGAATAAGGGCTTGAATTGTACATCTGCATAGGCATGTATACATAGTCTGATACAACTATTGCGGGATTTAATGGCTTGGGAAGCTCGCTCTTATTTAATCTAGAGTTGTGGTGATACTCCCACCGCTCAGGGCATGAATTGGGCAACATCTATCGGGCCATCCTTCGTCTGCGACAAGATTTCGAGCAGTTCATCCTTGGCACATGTGAGGCTCAGTGGCCTAGTCGCACGAGGCAGTCAAGCACTGCCGGCGCTGGGATGCGTGCATTGGACAGGAAGTAGAAGCGTGCAAAGGCACCCCGCTTGGTCTCCAGGTAGTCATCGAGGCCTCGCGTTAAGCCCGCCAAGATTTATTCGCGGAGCACGTTTACAGAGCAAGGTGCAAACAGCGGACCACAAGCTAAGAAACTTCGGATGTCAGGTCTCCGAGCTGTGAACCTTTCTGGACCATGTCGAGGTCAGCGTTTGCGTTGTTCCAGATTTCCAGAAGACCTTCCTGGGTGAAGCGAGAGACGCGAGTTGTTGTGGCTCTTTTTGTCCTATACTTACGCATGTCTTCCAGGGTTTCGAGGAAGTCAGGAGCTTTTTGGTTGTTCAGTCACTTGTCTTTACTCTGAAAGCCGCTGCTAATTTCAAGACGCAGCTATGCCCAACAAATCCCGAATCAATGCATTTACCGCACATCTCTCTCTCTCTCTCTACCAGGACAGAGGAGGCAGGCGGACNNTCTATCTATCTATCTATCTCTCTCTCCCTCTCTCTCTCTCTCTCTCTCTCTCTCTGTATCTATCTTTATGATGCTATATGCATCCACGGGTGTATCTTGAAACGTCCCTCAGCTCCGGGCCATGGAGCAGGCCTGAAGGGCCGCCGAGTTTTGATGCAGCCGCGCCATGGTCTGACGGGAAGTCTGCTTGGATTGCTTTCTTGGCCTTCCTGGTTCGTTCGCGGTCGCTACAGCTGCAGGCTTGGCTAAGGCCAAACGTCAAACCAAATTCGGGTTTCAAGAAGGCGGTTTCGGACTTAGTGATTCGGGTGTGGGGTGCTTTTGAGGATGGTGGGATTGGAAACTCGTCAGGTTCAGGCCAATCCCTTCATTGGGCAGGACATCCTTCTGATTGTAAGCTGAATGTGTGGGATTTCCAGAGGTATGATGCTGTAGTAGCGAATTACACCCTATAACAGGCGCTACACAGTCAGTACCAGTGTCGCCAACTATCGGGGTCTCTTTAGCAATCTCACACCAAGCATCTCAAGCTGAGCAGCATGGCCAAACACTGTACAAAGAGACTGGTGATCAGTCAGCAGGATTGGTGGGAGCCCTGAGCCCTAGGCAATTCGATCAGTGCGGCATTGAAGGAGGGAAGGTTCGAACAACGCTGGACAAATTTCTCAAATGCCCGACCTAGGCCAAGGATTGGAATGCTTGGTAATCACCAACAAGAGCTCCTCAAAGCAGAGGTGCTGAGTCAATGAGGTCTTCTAAACATGAAGCCCAAGGCCTATGACGTCAGAACTTCTTCCAACTACAAGCAGCCCAGAGTGAGGGCCGCTGGCCTGCCGCCACTTGCTGTCCACGAGGCGGAACTTCTTTCCTGGTTTGGGCTTCTAGGACTTGTTAAGGCTCATCGAGGGGAGGCTTGTGCCTATCGCATGGCTTTAGGCGGGAACGGGAGCCAAGGCGTGTCAGGGCTCTGCTTGGCCATGCTACTGAAAGGCTTTCGACGCCTGATGTTGAGACTCCACAGATACATGCCTGGATATCCTTCCAAGCACAAAATCTTGCACGCAAGATACTACTAACACTACGACTCGCGACAGAGCTCCCATGTAGAGTTGACTTGAAGATAAGGTCTCAGGACTCCAGGCCTTCCGTCGGCAGCTGCTTCATGATGTCAGGGGAGTCGAAGATGGGCTGCAGGTACATCCAGGCCTGAGATGTCTCGGAGCACCACTCTCTCAATGGCAAGCGCAGGTGCTTCAACGCAAGGCCTTGGCCCCTGGCACGTTGCACCTTGAGCCAGCCGTCGAGACACTCCGACATGTACAGGAGCTTCTCAGCCCAAGCCTTATCCGGAAAATGAAAGGAGTTCTGGTTTTGGCTCTGTGCTGTCTGGAGTCTTGACTGTCCCTTTCTGCTCTGTTGGGCGGGGGCCTCCTCGTTGATTGATCATATGATAATCTTCAAAACAAACACCGCTAAGAGGGATGACATCCTTACCGCCGCCTTCTCCGAAGGATCACTTATGAAAAGTACGGGCAACGCTTGGTGGCTTGCAGAATCTTTCACTGCATCTACAATCGCGTATCTCAAGATGTCCAATATAAATATTAAGAGCAGGGACCAATACCTCAACTCGATAGTACTGGCACGAGTATCGGATGTCCTTCAAAAGGCACCTCTGTCAAACCCAAGTCATCTTTTGTGTTGTCGTCTTGTTATCGGTGTGGAAACTCAACTTGCCTCGGGTTTATCGTCTTGACACTCAACTTGCGTCGGGTTTTCATGTAGCAAGTCTCCAAAGTTTGGAAAGGTGCAGCCTGCCAACCCTCAGTTTGCACAAGCAAGTGCAGGCTCGCAAGCCTCAGTTTGCACATGCTAGTACCAGTTGCAGTAGCAACAGCAGTGGGAGCAGTAGCAGCAGTGGCCGTAGACCGTAGCTGTAGTGGTAGCAGTGCACTAGGAGTAGTACTAGTACTAGCAGGGCTAGTCGCACTAGTATTACCAGCATTTTGCACCAATAGTCCTAGTAGCACCAGCAGTAGCATTCTTAGGATTAGTCATAGTACTCACGGAACATAAATTCATTGCTTATCGTTTTACAAGCTATTTCACACAAGGCATCCTAGACCAATTTACAAACCCCCCGTGTGACACAACCGCAAGTACTTGATGGCTCGTTGGGGTGGAGGGCAGGTGAAGGCCAGGGCATCAGGGAGCTGTTTGGCGAAGTGCAGCTCAGTCCGTGCTTGGCTTTGCAAGGCTTTGCTACAAGCCACTAAGCACGCAGCATCGATTTCGTCCTTGAACGGCTTGTTGAAAGGAGAAAACTGCATTGCCTGGCCAGACGTGTGCCCGCATGGCATCCGTACTTCACGAGCCTTAGCAATCCTATCAGTACTCTCGGTATTGTGTGAGCTGGATGCAACAGTACATCTAACATAAACTATCATACTCGTTAAGGATCCTGGTGCAGCTAGTTCAGCGTCTAGCCTTCATCTCACAACTACGATAATTACGACTCCTTGAAGTCTCTAAATTGGGGTTTGGGGTAGCCGAAGCCCGTTCCACAAGTAGAACGAATGCTGTCCGCTGCTTCTCGCACGGAACTGAACGTTTCTGCAAGCTGCCGGAGTATCAGGATCCGCCACAAGCTATTTCTCTTCGGCAGCCTCCCTGCTAGGTTGAAGACTGTGAACCGAAAACCGGGCATGCTCCATACTCAGTAATTATATTTCAGGCCAGTTCGTTTGGAAGCAGCTTTTCGGGTGTTTAGGTAGGGCTTCATGGCGACACGGCTTGGGTCTGGGTCGTGAGCTTCGGGCTATGGAGCAGCAGGAGGGCTGAGGTCTCCTGACAGTTGCCAAGCACCCGGCAAGACTGAAGCAGCGTGCATACGATCGTGATCTTCGATTACGATTTAGTTCTACACGTATTCAATTCACTTCGATATATAAATCCTACATCAAGCGAGTCACTGGACCTTTAACACATCACGGTCGGTTGCCTGTGTCACCACGATCTGCTCGTCGATCAAAGCAATTACCTCGTCAGCTCCTGCAGATGAGGAGACGCACAAGCATAGGCCCAGGGTTTCGCGTCACTCTGGTAGATCGAAAATACGTACGGAAGCCGCTGCAATCGGATTACAAAGCACATGATTGCAATGCAATGCAGATTGCAAGCACAAGGCCTTTCAAGATGTAGGTCTCCGTGGTGCGGTATGGCCTTGCAGCGCCGGGGTGGCGAGCGGTAGTAAAAGGCAAAAGGTGCGTGGTACTACATAACTACAAGCCGTCTTCTGCAGAAGTCAGGGAAGTACCAACAGAACCAACCAACAAACAAAGCATTCCGCAAAGGATACCCGCTGGCCGGGCGAGCCGAAGAACCCTGAGGGTCGCACTCACTGCAGTCAAATTTCATGCTGTCCCACCTTGCAGACATATTTTAACTCCCATGCGCGTCTGTTTTCCGAGCCTTTGTTTCAGTGCTGTACACCGGCGCTAATCGTATCAATAGTAGGGATTTGCTTTCTCAACAATCAATCTACTCTACACTCCATGCTTGCACAGGAGAGATCGGTTGCGAGGTCTGCAAAACCACGAGGCGCTGGCGCTCTCATCATATTTGTTAGTTGCGTCTCAATCGACAGCTCCTTGCCGCTGCGATCGCCAATGTCACTGATCCTGGGATCGACGTCATCCAAGATTCGTGGTAAGGGCGTCTGGTGCATCGTCTCCGGCTGTCAGCAGACACGCAGGACTACTACGTTACTACATGTGCTGCAAGCAAGTTGGGGCCGGACGTAGACACGTGGTCCAGCATGCCTGACATTTCGAAGTGTTCTCACTGCCCCTCAACCTGCACCTACAATACTGGACCTTCCCTGTGTTTACCGAGTTCAATAAGTGCAGCCCGGAAGCCCAAAGAAATGAAGGACTTCAGTGCGAACTCCTCCATGTTGGGATCTCGGCAGCCAGGCTCTTGCTGAGAATCGAAAGGATGAAGGCCAAATCACGGAGGTTTCTCGGCTTTCACTTTTCGCGTCTTGGGTGCATGCATGCTTCCATGAAGCTGGGATCTTGACTCACTTCGTTCCCGACCAGCTCGCTGACCTCATCTGGAAAGATTGAACCGAAACTCACAAGAGCCAAATCTCGAAGTTGCTGAAACCGCGCCGATCCTCTTGGTGTGCGAAACATGTGCAGACCGTCACAGCAGTCAACGGCTCCTTGAAGAAACGAGCCTGTGGATAACTTCCGAGCTCAGTTCCGACGCCTGCGTCCAATGCCGCTCCCGCATGCCCGGATTGCGTAGGCCTGTGACCTGACGTGCTGCTCGACGTTGAAGCTGAAAAGCGTAATTATCCTTACTCCGGTCCATCCATGCTCTGTGCCTGAGCAAAAGAAATAAGCAGAAATCAGCGTGTCTAGAGACTCTGGAGAGAGATTTAGACAGACAGACAGGCAGGCAGTCAGGCAGGCCTACAGACATTACTTTGCTCCCTACAGAGACCCTATACATGCACATCATATCTGGATGTATGTTGCGTGAATGCACGAGAATGTAGTTTTACATAAACTTGAGCACGCCCAGCGGGTGAAGAAAGCCACAAGCCTGCATGGACGCCATGTTGGTCTCAGGGTCAGACAATGGGCACGTAAGGCTGGAAGGCATCGATCTGGCCCTGTGCAAATGCATGCATGTCACGAAGTCGTTTGAACTGCTTGCGCAACACAGTCACACAGTTTAGCAGGATGATTATAAATTTTCAAGAGCCTGCAGACTTAGGGGAACTAAAGTGCTAGAGCAATGTCGCAGTGTCTCAGAATATGGGACCAAATGTTGAAGGAAAGACAAAGCTCGTTCATCAATCCGGCGCAAACTATTATCGATAGCACTGATGGCAATTGAAGACGACCGCACCTTGATGTCTCTTGCGATTTGCAAGACTTTGCCGGCGTCCTCCCTCTTTTCGAGCCCTTTCACCTCCGGCACCACGAGGCCGATGCGCAAAGTTCTATCACTCACGACATGTCACCTATCTGCGCACGTTTTTGGCCGCATGATCAGGTAACATATATGATTGAGTAAACAGCCATGAGCGTGTACAACCTGAAACGGAACAAGCATGTAAATTCGGTAAACACGATGTATTCATAAAAGCGCACACACACACACACGCACACATGTGCACATACTTTATGAGATGTTCAACGATCGATGGACGTACCGAAGTGCTTTTAGGTGTTCTCATGTGTTCTCTGCAGAGAGACACGATAAGATGCTGCCAACACAGAAGAGTATTGTCATGCACGGCTGCTACAACAGGCTGCTATACAAGATTCGTGCACTGCTGTTACGTCGTACCGAGCAGTATGAAACACAATAAGCTCTCGGTGAACACGGACCAGGCAAGTGAGGTCCCCGAGGCCGCAACTGTCTTGAACAGGGTCTTCGCTCCTGTCGTGACAGACTGCTCACCTGGCCGTCAGCAGCTTCACAACGACGCATGCATCCGTGAACTTAAGCGGGATTCGGGTCAGGAGGCTGCAGTATCAGTCGCGAGGTTCTGCGACCTCTACATGGTGTGGCAAGCAAGCGGTACCGGCACTTTGCAGTCTGGAAATACGGGCCCTGCATGACAATACTTGGCATCAATCTCGTGGAATGGGCCATTCCTTGTGGCAAGGCGCACAGCAAGCAGGCTGCAGCACCAATTGTTATCACTCGCAGCAAACTGAAACACCGAGTGGTCTGTGGGCACTGCATCCACTTTTCGGAATCTTCAAGCCAATGGTACGCTGTGACCTGAAATCCAAACAAGCGCAGGCACGTGCCAAACATCCCGGCAAGTTCGCAACTTCAGCCAAGCCGAGCGCCCAAAGCTGGGAGAAGGGCTCCCATTCCTGGAAGGAAGGTGCTTCGCAGGCTGAGGTAAGGCCTTAAAGAAGCTCCGAAGCAAGGCCCGGCGGCGGCCTTCTGAAGCTGCTGCAGGTGTGTGTAGTCGGAGGACTCTTGTCCGAACAGCGCCTGCGGGCAGCGAGGGCCCGATCGTTTCTCAAGCTCACAAACAGCGAAACAAAATCTCTGGAAAGAAACGATTCATGTCAACTTTCGTCCTGGTGTCATGCTGAGGATGGGAACGAGGAACGGGAAGGGAACCACAAGTGAGGATTAGCCAGTACGATGAGCTTTGATGACGATGACAGCAGCCGTCTTTGTGGTTGCGGTGGTGTTGATGGTGACCATGGTGGTCATGACGATCCGAAAATACGCCGTAATGAACCTGCCTAGCAAGTGTCTCAACTCCCAACAGGATGTGGACATGTGCAGCAGCAAACTCAGCAAACTTTGAACGTTCCGTTTGCGGTCTCGACAAGAAAGACGGGACCACGTAGCTTGGACATTCGATGTCAGTGTGATGGCTATGTCGGGTAGTGATGCAGTATGCGGCTGTTCGGAAGTACTGTACGGTCGCCGAAGGGCTTGCAATACAGACAGGACCCTAAACGGCCCGAAACTCAATGCTTGAATAATATGCTTGAATGTTGTCAGGTAGCACAGCAGATGCTGTGTAGACCACCTAGCATAACAAGCCTGTGCATACCCCGGGAGCGGAGATGATTCACACTGCAGAACACCCACGGCAGTGTGGTGGGAAGACCATGTGCACCCAAACATATGCGCGGTACTGCAGTTGGAGCACGATTGCCAACGTTGGAAACTTCCAAGACACCTTAGAACAGCGTGATTTCGAGACCCGGCTACCAGTTCGAAGCTCCGAGGAGCCGAATTGGGAGCACTGGGCTGTGGTGGGAGCACAGTTTCCACAAACAACCCGAAAAGCACTTCAAAATCCGCACGGCACTGCGGCTCATGGACCGCATCCTCTGCGCAAGTCGACACGAGTCTTGACCTCGATAATTTCGTCAGTTAGTCTATAGCAATTAGCTTCAGCTCAGGCATCGAGCAATCAGAAGGTTAAAGCAGAAAGCACAGCTCGGGCCTCACGGGAGTTGAACAGCTTCGCCTGGGACGAAGCCTCCCGTAGGCGATCGTTGACGCCTCGGCAACGGCATTTTCTGAGTAGGTATAGTCGGTATCTAGAGCATCTGTTCAGGGAGACGTTGGAAGCCTGCAGGATGAACTGTGCGGCTCTTGGCTTACATTTTACATGCTCCGCTCGAAGAAGTTATGGCAACAGGCTTCTGGGTTTACCGCGTGGCCTGAGGAATGGTAGAGGCTGCAGCATCTGAGGCGATGGCTGACTACATTCTCATAGATCTCCTGCGGGATGCGAACAAGGACCACTGGCTTTCGCTATTTCTCCTAGTTCAACATGCGATCACCTTAAAAAGTCAAACAACCGGTCCCTCCAACGCCATGGCTGGCAGATGGCATCCATTACTGAGCAAATCACGTCAACTAGAATATGCGGATATGCCTGTGTGCTTCTTTCAGGTGAAGAAGCACGGCATGACTGTTGTGTGAAAGGCTGCACGAAGCAGCTACTTTTAACGCACTCTGACAGAGACGCATTCATTAACCGTAGAAAATTTCCGTTCATCAACTGAGCGCCTGTCCACATGCTTAACAGGGACTTGTTTCAGGCAGGCCTTCTTGAATGCCCACAAACGTCGGTTGTCCTCTGAATGCCATCTCCCGTTCCATTGAAACACACGGATTGTCGGAATCTGGTGGACTGAAAGAATGCCACTCAGCAGTTGGTTCATGGTGTCGGCGATTCTGCGGCCGCGAAATCTACTGGATATGCTGTCTTGAACATAACGAATGTCTTTGGGATCCAGGTAGGACGGCCTCATCAAGTCCGACAAGAGCGATGTTGGAGTGCTGCAGGTACTGTCGACGCCAGGCTGCAACCATGCCATTGAAGACGACATTGTGGAAACTGAACTTGGCCAGGTTGTGCAAATTGTATCCAGTGTCGAATCATCTTCGAATGTGCCCGGCCTCTCCACTTCGATAATGAGCATGCTGTAAGTCACAGGGCTGCCCGTCTTTCCCAAAACACGTGCTTTGTCGCCACGGTGCTCGGAGACACATAGCTCGTCCGGTCTTTCTCCGTTGATGCAGAAATTGACCCCGAGCAGCGATAAAAGAAGAACTGGTCGGGTCTGAAAGGTGAGTCGCATGCTGGGCAGCGAATTTGCTCGTGGCAAAGTTCCTCGTTGGGTCGGTGCTTCCCCATGCCCATGTTGCTCAAGACCCGGCTCTGTTCGGCCACGCATCGCCTGGTCAAGCAGGCTCCCATGTCGGACACGCCTGGTTTTATGGTTCGCCAGGATGGCACTTCGTCACTCTCACTGTCACTCTCACTCAGGACGTCAGCCTCTCCCGAGCTACGCACATCTGGGCACTGGAACAAGACTGGCGAGTCGAAGGGACGCCGGGGGTACATGCCTGCCCCTCGGATTTCAATGGAAACCCGGTCAGCTCGACTGCAGCAGCTGCGGAATGGTAGTGCAAATGAAATCCATGCCCGGCAGCTGCTACAAAAATCAAAGCATAAGATCACGTAGTACCTCAGCTCTTGCTTGTTCGCAAGTGTCCGACACGACGGGTACACATGCACAGATGCACTGATGCGTACATATACATATACATTTACCGTATTATATATATATATATACACACATACACATACATTGGGGAATCAACCTGTAGAGTCATGTGGAAGAGGCAGGTGTCGACCTACGCCAGACTCACGCAACCTAGACGATGCGGCGTTTTCAGTGACGCCTTGATGTTGGCCAGGCTGGAGTACTGCGCGAAAGTGTCCACAATGCCGGCCTTTGCATCAGCATGTGCCAAGTGTGACATCCATCATGATTCCGACATGATTCGTTGACTTCCACGACACTACAGCTCGACCAGAGATGTCAGCTTCGGGTTCCTGACATCTGGGTGAGCCATACACTACAGTCCCGGTGTGTGAAACGAGTTGGCAGCGCATGCGGCCGGAGACAACCCTTCACACGTGCCAGACCGACTCTGCTACTCCCCACAAGCTGATAACTCTGTCCCGCTCAGTGCCCTGCCAGATCAACCAGGTTCTCATCGAAGTCAGACTGCTCCTTAACAGTCCGATGCGGGCCAGTTATCGTGGCTTCAGGGTCGGAAGCCGTGCGGCTGCAGCAGTTCGAGTCCAATCCGGCCTGCTGCATCTCCTTCAGGTAGCCCTTTTCGGCTTTGACCAGCTCGTGTTCCACCTGTTGGCCAGAAGGCCAATGCAGCTTGTACAGGACCACACTCGCAGCACAGTGCAGGGCTTACAGTATGCTCCAGTGGGAGGGCACCTGCCCCATGAGGTCGAAAGTCTGCTTTGGGCAACCGAAGACTCGCCAGCGCTGGTAGGCATCATCCTGGCAGTTCAACGTATTAACGTGTACAGTACGTGCATATCGGCTGAAGGTGGGGCAACTGTATGGAACCAGCTTCAACCATCAACTTACCCTTCCGCGACTCAGGTGAGTGCATTCGTGAGTTTCACGGCAAAGCCCTCCAAGACCTGGGTGCATTAATAGGTGACAGAAACAGATGCAATGCCTTCTAGCACGGCTGAACGAGTGAGACTCCAAAACCTGAGCCGATGACGGTGTAGATCTGTATGCACTTGTTGATGTCTGGAGCAGCCCTGAGCAGCCAGATGCTCCAGCAAGCATGATGGCTGAGATCGTCGTGCATCCAACGTGATTCATGTACCTAGCTACAAACGGCATCGGCCATGCAAAGACCAGGCAGCTAAGTGAAAGAAAGCCTGCTAGTTTGCAAGGTGTTCCAAAAACAGCTATCCGATAGCAGCTATCCAAAGCCACTGTGTGCAAGGTATCAGCCGTGCAAGGATCTACCAGCAGGCGGGCCAAGTGCTTCAAGGAGATCAAGGTCCGCGCTTGGAAACCTCTCCGGGAACTCCACCTGTGCTCAGCGAACTCCCTTTCTGCAAGGGGCCCTTCTGCTGGTGGAGCTGGGTAGAAGCAGTAAGCAGGAATGCGGAGTCTTGTAGGCTGCGAACTCATGAACTCGCGAAGCTCGGTGGATTGCTCGATGTTCTTCGGCGCCTGACATCGAAACAAAAACACTGGGTAAACAATGGTGAACACCTGGGAGGTGCATGCTGCCTAGATTGGAACTCCAGCTAGGCTGGACCGTGGCGTGGAGATGCCGAGGCCTTGCGCAGCTGGGCAAAGATGCCTTGGAACATGTCCTGGCACATTGCACTTGGGTATTGCTACGTTTCACGCGGTTTCGGGCCCGTGGCACAATGAGTCTCCAGACATGCCCGAGCGGCCGCGACTTCTTGAGCACTGTCCCGAAAACGGTTCAGCAGCATCTCTTCCTGCGACAGGCACGCCACGAGCACTTTTTCGAGCAAAGCTCAAGAACGTACTGAGAACTGAGTAGGGTTTCGAAGTCTTGAAGCTCCAAAAGTGCATGATTGATGGGGATGCGCAGATAGTAAGGATGCTTGCCCAAGGCTGCCACCAACAGCTCCACGATCTTTCGGTGACGACTCGCCTGAAAGACTGCTGCTGTGACACAAAACTGCCAAAGATCTCCTCTCCGAGAGGTTCCTTTAAGAGGTCCAACCAGTTCATGTCGCACAATATCTCGCAGTCCGATCCTCTGAGCTCTGGGCTAAGACCTTTCGGATCTCAGAGCAGTGGATCTCGAAGAGCCCCACCACCTACTCGGAAGGATGAGCACAGTTGACATGACCAGGCACCACCGGTAGAAGAGACCAACAAATACGCTGATACTTCTGAAAACTAAACAGGAACAGTGCACGTGCAATTAGATGTGCATTGAGGCATATGCAAGTACAACACACGCACAAACATACGCAATCCGGATCCACATGCAAACAACGCATGCATGCAAACTAATGTACAGTACCTCGTATATGGTCGTGAGTAGCTGAGTACTGTACTTGGGCTCATTAAACCTTGGCTTTCGGCTTCTTGCAGCTCAGCTGCCGTAGTGTCTGGGATGGCATCCAACACCTTCTGCCTCAGCCAACGTCCCAGTCACAGAAAGAGTCCAGAGAATGTGGGTTCCGGCGCTCATCATCGGGGCCCCACAAGCACTCAAACTGACTTGCATCGAAATATCACCCAAACTCAAAGTCTTTGCAGAGCCTCTTGTAGTCTGCCCACTGCCCATGCATATAATAAGAAACTATGGCAGGCAGGTTGGATGCACATTGGCGCACGATGCTCCAACTTCGCCCACCCTCTCTGGGCCCAGAGCTCTTCGTCCATGTGCTCCAGAATGAACTGCTTGGTCCTGGGGCAGAGCCACATATGCGAAAGCGCGGGTCGAAGAAGACGGGTGCCCCGGTCCCAGCGTGTAGCAATGTCACTGCATTTGCCGGCAAGATGATGCAGGATTCTTGCTTTCGTGCATGCCGGGGCTATAGAAGGAAGGGCCGGCACTGGGGGATGCTGAGATTCGACAAAGGGAGAGAGGTCCGCAAAGACGGCCGCTCTACGCACATCCATGACAACCGATCGAGGCCCGGTCTCGTCTGTAGAGATCTCTGCCGCAGACTTCTCCTTGACCTGGAAGTGTCTGCGCTCGGTCGTTCGAACATGCGAGCGAAAAGCTTGGCAAAGTACTGTATTTGTTCGAGAAGACTGCTCAAAATCACCGAAGCCTTTCTGTGGTTCAGACTTCCAAACATGCTAGCAGTTCCGTTGGCATCGTGACGGGGGGTCAACCCCCATCGGTCAAAGCCCCGTGGCTTAGTCCCGTGGCTTTTGCTTTCGCCGCCGGGCAGCCCCAGCAATCAGATGAATCAGGTGGAAGGACAAGTGTGAACTCATCAGAAAAGGGAAGTATGCCAACCGCCGCCAGTACCGCTAGAAGAAGCCATCGAGGGATGTCGTGACCCTGTCGATGACAGTGCTCCGAACCAACATCAAGACACTCGGAATGAGTCTTTTATTCGCTTCACTAGCTGGGATGGCTGCGTATTCAGCAGGGTCCAGTCCTTGGGCACATGGACATCAGAAGCTGGAGAAACCGGAAATGTGCCAATGGCCACGTGCAAATCGACCCCACATGCTGTCAAGACTGTTGAGGCCGGGGCGAAGCAAACTTTCATAAGGCTCAAACAGCTGAAGGAACCTGCAGAGGCTCTGAGAGAATGGCTTGTCGGCTGCGGGTTTCTGCCACAAGGTCAAGCACGGTTGATCTGCAAGTTACGGGTCGACTGTTGCAAAGCAGCGTGGCTCAGGTTGACGCAGACAGTCGAGGTCTTGGAATTTACCAGTTCATCACTAGCCCATGCGACAGTATAAGTATGAGAATGTGCCAGAGCTGCACCGGGGGACGGTCACTACTACGACGCCCAGAGCTGCCAGGCTGTGTATCCTACACGGCGACGCCGACGACAACAACGGTTCTACCTTGCTTGCACAGCTGTGGTTGGAAATTGGAAGGACACCAAAAGTGTAAGTGTGCTGACCTTCAATCCTCAACCCCTACCGCCTGGCTGCCTGTCCCCAGCCCTGGAATCCTGGGATTCCCAGCTCAGAGAGAGCCGGCAGGGTCCGCTCCAGCTTCCCCACGAGGACATCCCGTCTCTGGACGACCTTGGGATGGAGGATGCTGCAGTAGAGTTAAGGCTAAGGCGGCTAATTGATTCCGGCATCCATGGTAGTTTAGGATTGCGGGCATCTACGGTCGATTGGGATTAATTACGCTCCATGGGCTAGGGTTTTGGGCAGAGCTTCGGGAGTGATAATTTAGAACAATTTGGTGGGTGGGGATTCCAAAATTTTGGGGTTGGGTCTGCATGGTCGTGTGCACCAGCACCATGTAAAACTTCGCTGTTGAGTTGTTGTTTGCAGCGTGCAAAGGTCTGTCGAATCGGATGCATGCCTGAACCTGGAAGCCAAGCGCGGCCCCCAAAACACTTAAACGGTCTCTCCTTACGCGTACCATAGGGGCTCAGCCGCAGACCCAGGGTTCGGTGGCGTCCACGGTGCTGAGCACCTGCCATGGTCAGGAAATCTTTGCAGTGTGTTTCAGGTCCTTGTGCATTACGTTAGTGATCACCAGTGTGCATACGAAGTCGAGCACTGCGATGCAACTAAAAACTTCGACGACTGAATCCATGAAGCTTTATGGCCGCGCTGGGCAAGCCTGCTTGTGGACCACCGTGCGGAAGAGCTGTGGTACCACCTGACTGAAGCATGCCATTCGCCACGAGCTTTCAGAACGAAAGAAACAGCAAGTTTTGACCGCGGACCGATTGGGCAGCGTTCTTTCAGTGAGGATTAACAGGGTTTCGCTGCAAGTCTCAAGACGGAGCTTAGATCATCTACCCTTTTCAACAGAACTACACCCCCAAGCTCCATAAGGTCCGGACCAATGCATCCAATTGCGGAACATCTGCGAGGCTCTGAAGCCTTGCTAGGGCATTGAGACAGGCACGCACCCTTGCAGTCAAGGCGACAAGAATGCAAGTACCTGAGCAGGTAAGTGACTGGCTGTCGGTCTATCTATCTACCCATCTATCTATGAGCGTTGGGCACACAAATGCCAATTCTGGATAGGCACAGGTATGCATATACATAGAAAGAAATACCCATAGAAACTATAACGTAGACAATCTACACATAGGCATGTACACATACACAGTAAGCATCTATCTATCTATCTATCTATCTATCTATCTATCTATATGCATGTTCATGCATGCATGCAAGCATGTATGTGTGTATATGGCTGTGCATCATTATGTATGTAGGTATGCATGTCTGCAGGCGGGTTGGACGTAGACAGGCAGGCAGGCAGGCAGGCAGGCAGGCAGGCAGGCAGGAGGCAGGAAGCAGGTAGGCAGCTAGGTGTATGCAGTAGGTGTATTATGTGTATGTCTGTGTGTGGATGTGTGCATGTATGTAAATAAGTAAGTAGGTATGTATGCATGTATGTACGCCTGTATGTATGTAGAACATGTATATATGCATGTGTGTATAAATATGTACGATCCTCTAGGCAGGCTGGTTGGTAGGTAGGTAAGTAAGTAGTTAGGCAGGTAGTGAGGTAGGTAGGTAGGTAGGTAGTTAGGTAGGTAGGTCGGTCGGTCGGTCGGTGGGTAGGTAGCTGGGTGGGTTCAGATACTTACGTATGTGAGTGTGTGTGTGTGTGTGTGCATGCATGCATGCATGCATGCATGTATGTGCGTAGGTATGTATATGTCTGTGTACGTATAAAGGTAAGTAAGATCTCTCTATATGTATATATATATATATATATTCATGTATGTGTATACGTATGTACACCCGTCTGTCTGTCCGTCCGTCTGTGTCTGCATGGTTGCATGCATATCTAACCATGCAAATCATGCATAGCTCACTCACTCATTCATTCATCCATTCATTCATCTCATTTCATTCATTTCATCGCATCCATCCATTCATTCATTCGTCGTTTTTCATAATCATGCTTATACATGCACTCAGACTCGGACAGACAAACAGAGAGCAAGACAAACAAACAGACAGACGGACAGACCGACTGACTGAGGCACGCTACACACATGCCCTGCTGAGACGCCAGCCCTTGCTCCAGGACCTTCTTGCAGACGTCGATAACCTGACAAACACATCAGTGTAATCAAGCATTCTTTGCAACCCATTCAACCAGTGCGATCGACAGTAGATGCGGGTCCACAGGCAAGAAACAGCGTCGGGCACCGATACAGCCCAAAGCACATCCTGCCTGCATGCCATCTGATGAGTAGATAAAATTCTGCTTGTCGTCGCCTCGGCCATGCATCTGAAGGATAGCAGTTGGTTTGCCTTCGCCTTTTGCCAACTGCAACCGAACAGCTCTGCAGACACGCTGACTGCAAGCCAAGCCTACTTCACCATCCCCTTGCCAGGTTTCCCAGACTTATCGTGGAAGCAACAGTTCGAAGCACAACCCAACAGGCACATTTTCGGCGCGTCGTGGTTAGCCGCAAACTAGCAAAGTGTTTGAGTCCTCAACCTAGAGCCGGAGGTCTCTGCAAACACCCAGCAACCTTGGATTCGAGGATATCTTGGAGCTTCATTGAGCACTCGTCTAGCAGTTAAGATTGCCAGACCAGAAGCAGGACAGAGCAGGACTCCGGTCACCCTCCTTGCGGAGACCCGGTCTTACGCTGACAGGCACCACGCTCACGGCCCGGTGCGCGGGCGTAGCCGACGTGCATCTGCATCAGCGCCAGATCCAGGTCTGCGCCGGCGTCGATCAAAAGCTGCGCTAGCGCAGGGTGGCGGCTTTTCCAAGCCAGGTACCTGGGCTTTGTATATACTGCTTCTTACAAAACCCAGAACCCGCATGGGTCCAGCAAAACTTTGATGAAGCTCTGCTGCATGAGCTGTTTAATACGGAAGGTATCCACACCCTCGCACGACGAGCTCCTTGCAGCCCAAAGCTCAAAGGTGTGTAGCCAAAGCGGCCGGCCTTGTTGACCTCCGCTCTGGCTTTGATGAGCAGCCGTGCCTCCTTCAAGCAGATGGGGGTCTGACATGTGACGACGTGGAATGGCCGAGCCAAGCTCTATCGATGCATTGTGGCAAGTTTTCCCTGCACGTCTCCAGCCACTTGCTTATCCGACTTTCGGTGCACTTGTTATGGCTTCGGCTCGTTTCCCGAAGCCGGCGAAGCTTCGATTTACAGGTTGAGGTCGGTCTTGGGTGCTTGTGGGCACATCGCTACCTGGAAAATGCCCGGCCGCGCGAAACTTCGGTTCTTGCATGTGCAGAGAGAGAGAGAGAGCGAGACAGCGAGCGTGTGTGCACACATGTATGTATGTGTGTATGTATGTGTATGTGACTACATGTATTCACGACTCATACATGCACACGTACATACATACATAAATACATACATTCATGCCTGCATGCATGCATGCACGTGTATTGTGGACACAGACATACAAACCTGAGAACTTGGGAGTGCAGAGAGCTTGTCTAATGGACTGCACAAAACAATCTTTTTGAATGCCTCAAGATAATCATACGTAACGTGTAAGAATCCCCCAGAAACAGAATCAGACGACTTCAAAACCACAGGCCGCCAGACTCGCTCTCGCTCTCTTTCTCTCTCTGTCTCTCTCCCTATGTGTACTTATATATATATATATATATTTACATAGACACGGTATGCGTGTACAAACACACAGAAATGGTTTGTTGCTGAAGTCTCGCAAGCTGATGGAGCGGCCTGAATCTTTTCCAAACCGACAAGTTCAATGCGAATCCCATTGTCTGCCAAATGTAAACAGCCCCCATTAAGTATCACAACATTTACAGTACCGGCTAATTCTTTTCTCCTCGAGCAGCCCAGCCGAACAGGCGTGAATCAACGGCGTGTTTTCCGCCGTCAGACGGTCCTGCGCCATCGGCTCCGAGCGGAATTGCTTCTTACATGCTATAGTTAGATGCTGCCCGCGTGATGATTCTGGAACTTCTATAAAACAGACCACGCCGATTACCTGCAGCACTTGAGCATCTTTGTCGAGCAAATGGCACCTAATTCTGGAATACGCAGAGCTCTCTGCAAACTCGTGGTATCTCATGGTTCACCTGGTCCCTCAACCTAAACTTGACATTCTCACAAGGATCGTCCTGCATCCCGAACTCCAAGTGCTTCGAAACCTCGCTGACAGTCCCCTAAATCGTAAATAAAGAAGGAGGTTGCAGTCCTTGTCTGCGCCAGCATCCAGGAGCAGCCGGGCAGCTTCACGACGGCCGTGCTTACCTGGGCGACTTCATGCGCCTCTCTATAGTTGACTAGTTCTGTTTTCGCTTGCACGTGCAGATGTACGATTCTTCATCAACTCCTGTCTGCTCTTGAGAAGAGATGCAGGCCGCCAACAGCGGTGTAAAGCCAAACCTGCGGCGTCGGCCGAACAGTCACTGTCAATTTGTATCTGTTGTATAATATAAGCATCAACGCACCAAAGGTAGCTAGAAGGATAAATGGATAGATAGGTATAGATAGAGGGATCGATAAACAGACATGATTTGATTTGCTTTGATTAGGTTAGACCAAATAAGATCAGGTTGAAATAGACTAGGCTAGAGGAGGTTAGTTTAGGCTCGATTAGGTTACGTCGGAGCAGAGAGGAATCGATTAGATTTGAGTAGTTGGTTGATGGCTTGTGACTGATTGATGCAAATCTACACCTGTTCATGAATACACGCTGTATACATACATGCATATATCTATACACATAAAAGAGGGGAAGTACTACGGTTGATGATGTAAACCCTGCATTCATGTTACCCATGATAAGGAATCTACCACAATTCCCACAGTTTAGGGTCCTTAAGGTAGTGCAGGATATATATCATCAACCGTATGCTTGCGCTTATACAGAGAAAGGAGAGGGAGGGAGACCATGTGTATACATATATATATATATATTTGTCTGTCTCCGCGTGCGTGTGTGCGCCAGTGTCGTCTAAATCTGTTGCTGGCGCACGAGAGTGGGTCTTAGCCACGTGCAGGTTTTTCAGCAGGCGCCTCCCAGCGACGTCAATGGCCGCACGGGCCTCAATCAAGGCGCGCGCCACCTCCGTGTGCCCGGCTGCACAGGCCTCGTGCAGTGGGGTGTCGTTGTGGCAGTTCACGACGTCCTGCAGCGTTGCCGCCAACAATGAATTGCCTACATGAGCACTCATCTTAAACTGAAACATCAGTGCAATTACCATCTTCTCGGAAGTGAAGCCCTCACACTTGAAAAAGAGTCAGATCATGGTGGCGGCAGCCTTGTCGGCCCGGAACTCGAGCAGCAAAGTCGCCATGTCAGGATGCTTTGCTTGGCAGGCCAAGTGCAAAGGCGTGTTTCCGAAGAGGCCCCGTTTGTTGACCGCAGCGCGTGCCTGAAGCAACAGCCGTGCCACCTCCACGTCCCTGAGGACGCAAGCCTCGTGTAACGCCGTGTTCCCCTTGCACTCGCACTTCTCGGTGTCCCCCGCTGCCTCCAGTAACAGGCTCACCACTTCGAGGTGGCCCCCCTTGCAGGCAAGGTGTAGAGGAGTATGGCGCAGCTCATCTGTAACTGCATTCGGGTCTATGGGCCTGTGCAGGAGGGTTTCCACTGCAGAGGCATTTCCTGTCCGTGCAGCCAGCAGCAGCACCTTTCCACTCTTTTCTGAGGCAAAGCCCAGCTTCACGCAGGTCAGCTCGGCCTTAAGCAAAAAAAAATCTACACACATTTATATGGGTATAAATACGAATACAAGTAATACATAGATCAACGTATCTTTGAGATTCGACGTCACGCTATACTGAAGCCAAACCAGAATAATGCCCGAGTTTGTACCGCACGAGTACATGGGCCCCTTATGGGGAGCTTGTGCCAACGTAAGATGGCCAGTGAGTGCACAAAGGAAAACCTGACCACCTGTCGCTACGGTAGTACTGTAGTGCTCTTGAAACGAGTTAGCATCAGGAAAACGGCGAATTCGGTTGGCCATTCCTGTTGACTTCTTTATGCGTGTCGTTGCTGTGTTTGTTGCTTTTGCTGTAGCTGTTTCCGTCGTTGTTGTTGTTGGTGGTGGTGGTGTTGTTGTTGGGACTCCCTTCAATCCTGCCAAGGCCAGCATCCCGAAGCTGTTGACAATCCGAAAGGCAGGCAAATCCGCGGAGGCAAAGACCTCGTCGTTCCGGAAGATGCGGCCATCGCATGTCAGCTGGAGTCTGAATCGAGGATATCCCGTCAGGACGTGCAGATGTTGCCTGCAGGGACATTAAAGTGTTTGATAGAGGTCGGCCTGCATCCTGTCAGGATATATGCAGATTCTATGTAAGGATCACATCAAGTGCATTGCTTGGGAATCAAGCTTCATATTGGAAGCTCTACAGGCCGAAACCTCAATCCTAGGCCCCCAAACGCTGAACACCTCAAGATCGACAGTAACACCCGTGATCTCATCCCAAGATCCCGTCCCGTAGCCCTAAAATTTTAAAATCCTAACTTGGAAGCCCAAAACCCTACATGAACGAGAAACAAAGGGCCCTTGGTGCGGCCAAGGGCGCTTCACCGATTTCACGGTGTTGCCCAAGCGGTCTAAATCCTCCGGGCCCAGAGAGACCAGCTCCTGAACGGCTTAGGCGAATCTCATAGAACCACACGAGGAAACTATATTGCCAAATGGTGCATGCACATTTCTCGCTGTTTGCAAGATTCTGCGGGAAAGTGGCCCCGTCTCAGGACTCTTTAGCTTCTTCGAAATGCGGCTCTGCAGCCACACTCAGCTTAGAAGCTCCTGACTATCTCCCGCGATAGCCCAAACGGATTATCCTCATATTTAGTTTTTTTTTAGGCTGTGCCTCGCCAGTGAGGCCCAGCAAACGCAGCATTCAGCACCAAGGCGCTGGGACTTCGACGAATGGCTCATGGGAGTGGGTGGAGTGGTGGCAAACAGAATTTCGGGTCATTTCGGGGGCTGGGCGTGGGCCGTTAGTAGGGTTGTGACGGTTGTACAGGGTTTTTGGGGTAGGTTCAGAGACTGGGGTCGTCCCTGGGTTTAGAGCTTCGCCTGAGACTAAGATGTGGTGGCAGCCATGGTCAGGCGCTAATGTTGCCAGCTGTACAGCCAGGGTCTGAGCCTCTCAAGTCGCAAGCCGATAATTATACTCGCAGCAAGGCTAATGCTGCTGCTGGGGTGTTCTTGCCCACTCTCTCACTGTTGGTGGGCTTCCTCCCACTATTCTCACTGCAGCACTGCAAGAGACACTGCCTAATCACAACTAGCGCTGTGCGCTTGTAGACATGTGGTCGACACCTTTCCAAACATCTTGCAGCAGGAGCAGGGGGGGTCCGTTGAGGGTCAGACTGTGCTTCAGCTCCAGGATGAAAAGCCCCTGGCTCGGCCTCCGAGTGAAGCAGAGCTCTGCTTCACAAAGCACGCATACTGATGCCTATCTGTACGGAGAACCAAACCACTTGTTTGCAAACTGACAGCTGCCACTATGGAAAATGAAGTTTCTTCTAACCAGGAGAGAAGCTCCTTGAACTTGTCAGAGCAGCCCATGAAGACTTCAGGATTTATATCCCTGCAAACGGCGGGGCTTGGCGAGTGCACCTTTCAGCAGCTCCGTGGTTGAACATACATGCAAATCCATCCGAATACACACGGTGAAGCCTCCACTTCAAGTCAGCACCCGCACTGTCGGATAGCGGTTGCTCCGAACACTTCATCAAAGCGAATTGTTCAACTCAATCGTTATCACCTCGACGCTATGATTGTTCCACATCCCATTTCCAGAGCCAGGCTTGCAGTATGCAGCCTGTAAATATCTGTAAATGGCAATCCTTCATGCAGCGAACCAACCCTGTTCAGATCATCCTAGTGACAACTCAAGAAGCCTCTGCTAAACTGCCTTGCGGCCTTGCAAGTCTGACAGGGACCCAAGAACTGCTGCCCAGTTGCCTCCCAGCCTTTTACTGCTTGTCAGTAGAAGCATTCACAACAAGACTAGCCATGTTGGACCTCGCAATTGTACTACAACACCTGACGAGGCAAGGGCTCACGGCTGATGCCCTCACTTTGGTCGATAGTGGACTCTGCTCCTGTCAGGATTTCGATTGGGTGTATTGTTTCAGTGACAAGAACTCATCAATATGTAATCATATATACTGCCCCACAGCGGAAGAGCCATAGCTCGTTGCAACTTGTAGAGTGAGGCCATGCTTAGCAGGCCGCACAATTATTTGTAATCAAGGTTAGCTAGATCTTACGGTCTTGCAGTCTTACTACAATGACCAACAATCTCCCCTCGGCCAGAGCTAGATGTGTTGCGGCTCTGTTTCTGCTTTCATGACTGCGAAGATAACGCTGTCCCTTCTGGTCGTAGCTTCTGGTCGGGCCTTCTGAACTCTGTGTGTTGGCATCCGAGGCCCTTGGAGGGACCAAATAAGGTAGACAGACAGACAGACAGACACACAAACACACATGCACACATGCACAAACACAGACACACACACACACACAGACAGTCACACACAGAGACAGTCACACACACACACACAAAACATAAACAGCAAACACCAACGGTTGGAGAGCGAGTTCACGCCGGGGGAACGAGTCCAGCGTCGCTCTTGGGCTTACCTAAGCCCTAACCCCTTATAAAACTTCTTGCGTGGCCTGGAGGGGCCGCAGTGCTTCCAGCCGCTGGCGGGACTGGGGCTGAAACGCTGGCGCTGGCACCTTGCACTGATGTGTCCGGGTGTAGGCTTCTGGATGAAAGGCGCGGCTGTCTCCGCGGAGGTGTTTTTTTTGTGGGATCCAGAACGAGTTGGAGAGGGGTGACATCCTTGAAGGTGAAGTGCAACCTGGAGCAAGACTTCCCTTAAGCGCGTTGCCGACCAAGAAGTTCAAATGCAGCGGCGGCATGCAAACCGCAGATTCCGGAACAGGGGACCTAGATACCTCCTTCCAGCATAGTGCTAGTGGGCAAAACGATCCCAAGCACGCGACACACTATGCCGTGCGAAGCACCTGTGTGCGCTCGCAGGTGCTTCTGTGCCTCCATGTAGGAGCAGGCCGCCTTTGGAAAGGCTGCCGTCATCGGCTGAGCTAAATTTGCATGCGCTTACGGGTATGGTTGGTTTAGGGAAGACCGAGTCTCCATCAGCTTCTCAAGTGAAGCGGGCCCAATGGAAAGCTCGACACGCACTGTAGCCGAGACGCATGTCCTAAGAATTTCCTACATCCCTTGTGCCTCACCTGCTCCGAAGCCTCGGACCTTTCGCCGGCCTTGTGGAAAAGGCGGGGGGCTGCTTTGTCGGCCTCTGGATCAGGTGGGTCGAAGGTGGACTCCACGTGCAGCAGATCTTGCCTCAGTGCATAATGTGGGGTATTGTCGGGTGAGAGTGGGGGAGGTCTGCATTATGCTTTCAGTCGTGCTCTAGTGACGGATCTTGCTCTCAAGACTTGTTTCGGCTTTCTGCTTGCTTCACCAATCGTGAGAAAGGTATCTCGCGCAGGCACCTTCAACAGGTTTGTGAACTCGCGGCTGTGCTTGGGATTTGTGCATCATTGTGCGAAATCCGTAAACAGGACAACCAGGCTGATAACCAATTGCAGGCTTCGATATGATTCGAGCAGATTGCAAGGTCCCGGATGATGCCTGCCCATGGAGGTCGGGGACTTCATCGTATCAAGCGCTTGTTGATTTGAGGAATCCGTTCGGGATTCGGACATTCCACATGTGATTCGGAGTTCTCTCTATATAGACTTGGAAGTGCTTGCCTTTGCGGCCCAGTTGCACATCTACGCTGGCCGGGCAGTACCTTCCAGGAATGCATGGGGTGCAGACACCGTCAGACCCCCTCTCCACAAAGACTACAAGAATATAACCCGTCCGCTCCCGCAGCAAGGCAGCAATCAGGTGCCTTTCCAGGCCCTCACAGTAGTGACCGACGGAGTCTAGGGCAAAGTATCGCAGCGTGTCCTCAGAGGCATGGGCTTGTCAGCCGGCTGAAATGTCTGTAGACTGGTTTGGCAATCCTTACGGCCACGAGCACACTGCAAGAACATGTCCTGAACTTCTGAAAGCATGGTCGCCCCAGTGCGTTCGGGCGTGCAGAGTTAGTTAACTCCTCAGACCAACGGACCCCAATCCTGGAACTGCGAACTTCTCGTTCTGCAAGGAAGTTCTGAAATTGCTTGGCATCGGCATGAGCTGTACTTGCAATCCCATGCCCGCAGCCTGCATCACGAAGCGGATGACAGACAGTAGCTTCCGCATCTTGCCCTGCCACGTCAATTTTACGCCCTAAGACGGGAGGCATGCCTTTTGAGACTCCCCTCCCTTCCAATACCATGCCGTCCGACAACGCTGGGTGAACAGAACCCTTCAGTTTGTGTGCCTGGCGGTAGGTGTCAGGGTTTGTCTCGTGGATGGAGAACCATCCCTTCCCAACCTTAGAAAGCAAATTGACATACGGCTGCTGCTGCTGCTGCTGCCACTGCAACGACGTCGATCAGGACGACGACTACGCTATACGCTACTGCTGCAGCAGCTGCCACTGCTGCTACTGCTGCCACCACCAGTGTTGCAGTACCAGTTAGCTCCATCAGCATCGTCTGTCCCAGTGACATTTGTGAAATGCTGCAGCATGATCTTCTGCAGCTTGTTCACCTGGCTGTGGACAGTCTGCTCTGGGTTCTGACAGTTCGGGGTCGGCGCCGAGGGAGGAATGCAACAGGGCGAAGATTCTCATACGAAAGTGCGTTGAACCAGGACACCAGACCCAAGGTCAGCAGGCTCGTGTGCATCCGTGGTCCGTTTTTCATGGTCGGAAGCCAAGCTGGGCCCGGCCATGCTTCTTCAAGCTCCCTCCTGAAATGCCAGCTTGAACACGCTAGACTTTGTCCAGTGTCCAACATGCCCGCTTGGCCCACTTCTCCTTCACGCGCTCCGACCTAGGCTCGGGCACATTCATGTTCTGATGCACGCGTCAGACTGAAAAATGAAAGATGCAGTGGCATGCACCTACCTACACTGAAATGCAAACTTCACCGAAGCCGTGAACACATTTACGTAGAATCAGCAGCCGACCGGCTCAGCATTGACCCCAGAAGGAGTGGCTGTCATGAGCTATTGGCTATTGGACACCGTGTCGATAGGAGTACTCGCACGTCGTGGCCCCGGCGTGGACGTGATCACGGTCTTCTGCAGCTGTGTGAAATAGTCAAGGCGGAGTGCCTGCCGCTCAACACAGGACATGAAACGTCTGGTGGATTTGCTTTGACTGTTTCGCTTCGCTCTGGCGGTCTCATTGATCTGATGGATTCTCAATCGCCCTAGTGTTCAGTGGAAGCTGACTGGAACACAGGCCTCCGTGTACTTCAGATTGTAGATGGTCTGGGACAGCCTGCGCACCATTCTGTAGGAGTTCGCATCACAGATCGAATGCTACTCCGAGTTCAGACTTCTTCAGCAGCTACACGCTGCTGCATGCTTCTTACAGTCAGGTTCAGCGAGACTATGTATCCATACATACACGCAGACATTTATATAGCAGTCGCAGATATCGGAATATGCATCTGTTGTGAGTGCACGCATGCATGCTGTGTAGCCATATGAACGTCTGCATCTCGAGCCAAGCTCTCTACCTAGGGCGGGATGGCTTACGGCATAGGGGAGGGGGGCGATGATTGAAGCCACGTAGCTGGGGAAAGCATGTGCTTGGAGTCACATCAACTGTACTACAAGGCTCACCCTTTTCCCAAATACAGGATCTTCAGCCAGGCAGCAGCCACAAGCTCTCCTCCGCCAGAGCCACCTGTTGAGGCTTGAGTTCCGTCTGGTGTCCAGAGATCCTGGTCCTCATGCCCGATTTCAGTTGGCCTGAAAACTAGGGTTCCAGCCAAATACGAATGCCACCATGTTTACTACGATTTCATACGATTTCAATTTGTCCTGACCTTCGAAATTTGCATAGCCAGTGCCGCTCAAGAAATCCAAGGTGATGCACGCGCTGCGGAGTCAAATTCAGGGCCCGCAGTCGGTCGCTTAAGACATGGGACCAATGGTTCGAACTTGTTCTGGTCTTTAGTAGGACATGAAGGCTCCTAGACTTCGGAATGCTGTGCGGTCTGGGGTCAGCATCCTACTGCTTTGCGGGGATCATCATGGAGCGTTCATCGAGCTGGATATCCACTACGAGACATATATCAGTTCTAGTGCGTTCTAGCAGTGGCATCATCCGGAAGATAGACATTCGAGACAGCAGCAGTGACACATCAACCAAAACCTGAGTTTGGAGCGTGGGTGCTCACCACCTCCGGCTTGATTAGCAGAGAGGCGAAGCCTCAGCGAGAGCAGCTACATACAGGTCGACCGCTCAAGCTTTGGGGTTCAAGGATTTAGAGTTTCGAGGGTGTGGAGAACGTGAAGACACAAATCAGAATCCACACGTGCGGCTGCATTGCCAGATGGCTCGCTCCCGATTGCTGCTGAACAGAATGAGTGTCCTGCGCAGCCTCCTCTGTTCTGAAACTCAAGGGATCGGACAGAAGGCGGAGAAGAGGTCCGTGAAGCTATATTCCGGCACCGGCCACAGGGAGTACATGGGGACGGGCCTGTCTCGAATGACATGCTTGGATGTTGAAACCGAAAGGACCTTGCTACCGCCGATAAGTGGCAAGACTAGCAACGACCCAAAGCCAGTGCCGTGCCTGTCGAAGGGACTTTCATCATCCTCCAGCTCCTCGGCGCTCACGAATCCGAAGAGTGCAGGACCTTGGAAGAACGCCGTCGGAGAACCGAACGGGCTAGACGCGACAGGAGCTTGGAACTGGCATCCGAAAGCGGTGCAACCGTTTTGCGAGTACTGCTGAAGATGCTAGTGGTGGTGGTTTGGAGTACCAGTAGCCGGAAGTGAAAGTCGCAGTGGTAACAGTACCAGTAGTCGTCGTCCTCGGTACTAGCAGTAGTAGTAGTAGTAGTAGCAGCAGCAGCAGCAGTAGTAATAGTAACAGTAGTAGTAGTAATAGTAGTGGTAGTAGTAGTAGCAGCAGCAGTAGTACTAGTACCAATAGTAGTAGTAGTAGTAGTAGTAGTAGTAGTAGTAGCAGTAGTAGTAGTAGTAGTAGTAGTAGTAGTAGTAATAGTAGTAGTAATAGTAGTAGTCGTAGTAGCAGCAGTAGTAATAGTAATAGTAATAGTAGTAGTAGTAGTAGTAGTAGTAGTAGCAGTAGTAGTGTAGTGGTAGTGGTAGTGGTAGTGGTAGTGGTAGTAGTAGCAGTAGCAGTAGTAGTAGTAGTAGTAGTAG